>JAVTVY010042729.1:0-18427 GCA_036873755.1 Hanleya hanleyi | reverse complement strand
TGAATGCATTAGCCAGTTATATCTGAATAACTGTGTTCGGTACAGCTACCAAATTATTTATCTACAAATTTGTGTTGTAGAAGCCTACAAAAATTATTCGACTCGACCTTTATTTTACAGAGTTATGCCCCTTTCGTGATATTTGCTTGAATGTAGCTGTTAAATCTGCAGGATAGTGATATACTGTAAAAAGGACAATTCTGAATGATTAAAAAATATAGCCGTAATATGTTGCACATTCTCAGCTTATTTTTCAATTGCTCAGGGGAAGCCGATGGGATTTTGTGAGTCTCACCCTCATGTTTTATCAGCTTTTTAGAGTTGTTATATAAGAGTTAAATGAATCGGATTTCATAGAAATATAGCTTCCGAAGAGGAGACTGTAAATAACTGGAGTTAGGCATCTGTTGGGGGAGATCTCTACTGTTACTACAGTCTGCCTAATTAAATTGCAGAAATAATGTTCTATAATGCATCGCTTACTACAATCTTGGCTGGGGCATATATGTACTGTGTTGAAATAGATCGTACACAGGGTCATCCAAATATCCGCCCTTTGAGTTTTTGCGAGCTCTCTACTTCAACTAACAGTTCGTCAATGTGTTGCGTTTCAACTCTGAAATTGACTTATTGGTGTGAAAATGCCACGGTATTCTTGCCACAAACGCAGACATGGTTGGTCTCATTTCACAAGAAATTCGACTTTCAACTGCCACCGATCCATGGTATCAACATCTCTCCGCGCAACAGACACAAATAACCAGGAGTTTCTCTTGTTCATATACTGTTAAACCAAAGCCGTGAGATTTCGTCTTTTTGGGTAACAATACAGAGGTGGAAATGTAAGACGCAGTGTATTCAGTCGTGCAATGGAAAATGGGTCTCTTGTGTGCTATCTCAAAACGTTTATGTGAGAAGAACGCTTTGTTTGAAGATCTTAAAAAAATCGTCAAAAAGAATGTAAATGAACAGTATAAGAACAACAATTTAAAGCCGCCTACCTGAGCCCAGTGTCATGACCCCTTTACGCTCAGTAAGGGACTAGCGAAGCTGATATTTAATAGACAAACCAGGCAATATTCATCGGGGGTAGGACCGATGCATGAGTGAATCAGATCTTTATTTCTACTTTTCGTCATGTGAAACGCTCTTATTCTTTTAAACAAACTTTGTATACGTGTATGTCAAATCCATTCATTTATGAACTTCAAGTACAATGTATACCCTTGGATATAGCTTTGGTATCTCAGCCACGCTTCTATTGCAGGTGTTCATGTGGAAATATGTAGTTATCACACGGCCCCTAGCACCAGCTTAAACGGAATAAGATACTCTAGCTCGGGAGCTGTGATGAGAGATCAGCTCAAATAAGTAACTCATGTGATGTTAATGGATGAGCGCGTCTGACGGAGTAAGCATCTCAACATGGAGTAAATATGGTATAGACGGCATAAATGTACACCTATTTTTTCCAACGTACAATTTTCCACAGAAGCGGAAAACTAGGCTCTTCTGAGTATGTAGTCTGTTTAGAGAATTCATACAAAGTGGATGCTCTATTGTAGAAGCGATATACGGTACCGTCGCCGCACCGCCGCCGCCGCACCGCTGCCGCCGCCCTCTCAAACGGGAATAACTAGGATACCCTTTCAGATTTTGTTATTATCCTCTATTTGGTTACACTCTAGGTCTGGAGAATTTGTCTGGTTATGTCTGTTATGAATTTAATTCACCACTGGGTGGCGCTGATGTAGCGAACATATGTAAACTTTAGTAACATTTTATCTCGAACGACCTGTTGGACGTCAGTGAATTTTTTTTCTTTGATCGTGTAGTATAGACAACGGATGATACGGTTGTGGTATTTTTGACATTGCAATAATGGGGACTTTTAGTCAACTTAATATATTGGAACGATTACTTTGAATTGAAATTGGCTGAGTTGGGGATTAAATTTCTACTATGATCTTTAAGTTGGTACAATGCTGTTATACGAATTATAGGTCTTTGGATTAAGGACGTGGAAATTATTTAATGGACGACGGCTGAATGTTGAATGATGGACTACAGACACTTGTATTTATGTACTCATATACAATCTAGGTGAACTTTGAAATACATGACAATATATGCATATTATACTGTCACTTTCAACAACTCGTGAGTTCGTACCGATAAATGCAAGTCGAATTAGTCCATCTCAGTACCTTTCAGACAAGTTCTTGAAGAGAGAGAGAAAGAATTATGGTTTGATGAGGAGTTCAGTTCGCTGATCGCGATGTGATATGTGATGTGATATGTGATAATTTCGAAAGTGACCATGAAGCGATTAATCCATTGGAACTTCAACACTAAGAAATGTCTATGCATGTGTTTTCGCCTAAAGAATCCCGAAAAACCCTAAAAAAGAACTCAAAAAGACTTGAAAGCACTCTTTGTTAAACTGTCCTGCTCGCAGCTGAATTACATTGACAGTGCCACATATTTTGGCCATTTTATCACCAGCGATATGACTTAGAGTTATGACGTGTATGTGCAAGCAAGAAAATTATGCGTTCGTGCCAACATTTTGATTTGCAAGTTCTATATATGTTCTCAAGATGTTAAGAAGCAACTTTTCTCGTCATACTGTACCAGCATCTGTTGCAGCCATCTGTGATCGTTATATTCCACATGTGACGTGACAAAACGGCGTGTCACGTACAACATTGCATTTCGCTGGTTAATGCACTTCCCGCGTAGTTATAGTGTTGCTTTCATGTTTGGGATTAATTCTATACCCAGCTTTAGCGAGGTTATTCGACGCCAGATCAGTTCTTTGCGGAACTGACTTAGAAGCTTGCGGCTTTTCGATTTGTCTCAGACTATGTGTTTAGTTTATCATTGGTATCGCCAAATGTTTGAGACTATTATTTATTTGTCCATTTTATAAGCCATCTGTGTCTGAAAATAAAGAATTAATATTATTATCAATACACTTCCAATAAAATTCTGAACATGTACATGTATCTTTAATACTGGAATGTTATCAGCGAAACATCATCACTGGTCGTTCAGGACTCGCGTGATAGTTTTGTCTCCTTCCATTCACAAACCTCGAAGCCAACAATCGTGGTCCGACACAGTTACAAAATTCTGTAGAATTAGAGGCGAAGGCCTGTCAGCCAGCTACATGACGTTTTATTTGTGAATTAAAGTTGAGCCTTATTTTATTAACTTCGAAAATGCACAACATATTCACACAAATGTGCTACAACTTCACATTGTAGCACATTGAACCCTTAGGGGTTGGATCATTCCAGAATGTTTGTGACGAATTGTTCTGTAGACAGACATCAACGACTTATTAGCAGTAAGCCATTTCCGACATTTCAAATAATTCTGAGGCGAAAACTATGATGGCCGAGAGGGGCCATCGTCACTTCGCCATCGTACGTCAAAAAACAGAGCGATGGAGCGATAGAGCGATGGCGATAGAGCGATAGAGCGATGGCGATAGAGCGATAGAGCGATAGAGCGATGGCGATAGAGCGATAGAGCGATGGCGATAGAGCGATAGAGCTATGGCGATAGAGCGATAGAGCGATGGCGATAGAGCGATAGAGCGATGGCGATAGAGCGATAGAGCGATGGCGATAGAGCGATAGAGCGAAGTACATGACTGCGCATGTCGCATAATCATGCATATTCATACGGTGATAATCGTACCTCCAACACAAGAGAGCTCGCCGCTTAACTCTAGTTATTATTAGGCGGATTCATGAATACTATAGGGGCCAGCGGCATACCACAAAGATTACACAGATAACACAGAGAGATAGACCGATAAGTGTTATTGTATATGGGCTATAATAAATATTGGCTAAAAGATCGATATAAGAATCTAATAAATAAAGCAGTGATATTCGCTGTCTGGTGAACATATACATCTGGAACATTTGAAATCAAGTTTTGTAATTAATGCTGATCAACGCTTGTAAAAAAATCAACGTAGAATCGAAATAGAAGAGGTCACTCTCCCCCCCCCCCCCTAAAATATTGGTGATCTGATTTACCCATAGTCTCGTAATTTTTCGTCAAATTCAACTTCTAACTCCTCTGAAAGAAAAGACCAATTCGTCCGTCGATGCGTAAGTTGAATTATTTGAAGTTGTGGGTGCCGAACGCGGCCATTTCCGCATTTTTAGCGGAAAAGAAAGGCGGATGTCATATGAAACTGATAATTCATTAAGATTGTGCTGATCGTGGCTGGACTTAACACTAAATCGCATAGAACAAACACTGATTGTTTGTTTTTTTCATATCTTATTTGGTTTTGTTAGGTAACACACATTGTACATACAATATTTTATTGTACTAAACAAAAATGGTTGTATTTGTAATTAGAAACTCATGTTATACAACAAACAGATACATCGTCATTACACCTCGATTTATCTACGCAAACAACATCATAAGAGTCTAAACAGTAAATGCAGCGATGACCAATACTGGTAAAACAAGCGCCATTCGCAGTTCTCATACTGGAAATATTTATCGGTTTCGTACGCACATTTAAAGCGCTTTGAACACTTTTCAACCAAGGGATTTTTAACTACTTTCATTTTATATATAGAAAATTTAATAACAGAAATACAGTAGTTGAGTGGCTGATTTCTGGGTTGTAAAAGATCAAGTATAACACTTTTCTGGAGAAAATATAATCGGAACACCCGCCGAAGCGATCCAGTAAACTCCACCAAGGGTAGATATGTTCACATTCCCAAAAGAGATGAATAATAGTCTCTGGAACTTTGCTACAAAATGTACATAAGTTAGATATATCAGGGTGAAGTTTATGTGCAAAAATGTTGGTAATCAATATTCTGTTAATAATTCTGTATCGAAACCATTTATATTTCACATCTCTTTGTTACATTATTATTCCATATATACCACTCCGAATCACTATAATTTTTTTAAAGAACTGTTTAGTACAGTAAATCTAAAGGTCAAGAGATTTCTATATAACATTTTATAGCCTTTTTTACACTTATTAATAGTGAAATAGGGGGCGGTATCAACGGTATCATATATTGTTTCTGTAATAGTCCAAATTTCATGTTGTTTGCTGCTTTCCGTACTGCTTGAGTAGTATATAAAACTGATATTGACGCAACTTGACCTTTGACCTAAAAAATTTGCATATTGGGGAGATAAACTATCTCCGAACACAGAAGAGTTCCAATTTTTACAGGTCACTGCGCAGATCAAGTGGATGCCATGGTGACGTCACTTCCGGTCACGTGACCTTTGGGGCATGTATTCCTCCGCGGTGAAGCCGTCGGCGGTGATGCGGTCGCGGAAAAAACCCTCCGTGGACAGAAAAAGTAGTCCCAAATACGCGGAGAGCTGAGGGAAATTCTCCGGCAATCTTCGGGACATTTTGGGAGCGAGAGGGGCCCCTAGTGGACAGATTGGGTTGAGTGAGGTGTCAAAGTGAAGCGCTTCTCCAGGGCGATCACGTCATTGGTGGGTGTATGTAAAATTAGGATTTGTCTCGAAAATATAAAATGCGGAACACGGACTTTACCCCTAAAATAGGGCCTGATTCGCATATTTGCATCTATACCGGAAAATGCCTATATGGATATAGGGGTGGTCATTTTTTGTGGATTTTACTATGGGTTGTGGGGTCTTGTTTTCTTCGTCTCACCACGTAAATCACGATGGGGAGGGTCTCTGAGCTAAGCGGTGAAATTTTTCGAAAAATTCACGGAGGTCTGGATAGGCCCATAGGCCTACTGGCTCAATGGATAGGTCCATACTGGGCAATTCGCACCTGTTCATTGCGATATGGGTTGTGGGATCTTGTTTTTCACGTCTCACCACGTAGAACACATGGCCGGGTTCCCGAAGCTAGGCGGTGAAATTTTTCGAAAAGTTCACGGAGGTATGGATAGGCCCATAGGCCTAATGGTTCAGTGGATAGGTCCATACTTGGCAATTCACACATGTTCATTGCGATATGGGTTGTGGGATCTTGTTTTTCAAGTCTCACCACGTAGAACACGATGGGCGGGGTCCCGAAGCTAAGCGGTGAATTGTTTTTAAAAAGTCACTGCGCGCATGCGTAGTGGGTAAATGGTGCTGGGTGGCCGTTTTGGGGTCTAGGTGAGCCCCCAGTTGTCCGATGGTGTCGCAAGATGTCTTATTTTGAAGCTCTCGTGGAGGAGCATCCGACTGAACTAATGTATCGTCCGTTTTCAATATTCTGCGCATGCGCAGTCTGGCCGTTTTGGGGGTACGTGGGGGTGTGTTTGGGATAGAGATGGACCATTTTGGGGGTGCGTGGGGGTGTGTTTGGGATAGAGATAGACCACTATTGGTCCAAATGGGTCGTGGGAGGTGTCAAAGTGAAGCTTTTGTGGGGTAGAATCAGAATACACGACATATATGGTACAATATAGGACAGATATTGTATAATACAGGACAGATATTGAATAATACAGGACATATATTGTATAATACAGGACGGATATTGAATAATACAGGACAAATATTGTATAATACAAGACATATATTGTATAATACAGGACATATATTGTAGCATCCGGATGTAAAACCACAGTCCCGGATGTAAAACAATGAAAACCCCGGATGTAAGATGAGGTCCCGGATGTAAAACAAAGGTCCCCGGATGTAACTGGTCATACATAATTATGTTATTATTATGGACAACAAACATAAAGTCTGATATGTAATTTCTTACAATTAAGATAAATTCAAAACGATAAATGTGTGAAGTACTAGCCAGATAAGCTGACTAACGCCACATCACCGCGATGTATATATTATCAGGATACTGTGTTGTTCCCGCAAGAGTACAAGTACATGGACAAGAAAAATGCACATTGGTAGAGTATATGTATATGGACAGATTACGTGTACAGGCACATAGTACATGTATAGGCACATAGTACATGCACATGTACTTTCGCTACTACTTGTACTGATGACGTCACCGATGACGTCATAGATGCTGTGGACATCCATCAAATCGGGGTCTACACCCCGAGAGCTAGAAAATGACACCTCCCACGGCGCATTCGGACCAATAGTGGTCCATCTCTACCCAAACACACCCCCGCGCACCCCCAAAATGACCAATTTACTTACTACACCCAACTGCGCGTGCGCAGATTGACGCGACTTGCAATAAAAAGCACGCCATTCTAACTCTCCCCCACAAAAGCTTCACTTTGACCCCTCCCACGACCCATTTGGACCAATAGTGGTCCATCTCTACCCCAAGCACACTCCCACGCACCCACAAAATGCCTGCTTTCTATACTACGGTCAGACTGCGCATGCGCAGAATATTGAAAACGGACGATGCATTAGCGCAGTCGGATGCTCCTCCACGAGAGCTTCAAAATAAGACCTCGTACGACACCATCGGACCACTTGGGGCTCACCTAGACCCCCAAAAATGACCACCCCTATACACATACAGGCATTTTCCCGTACAGATGCAAATGTGCGAATCAGGCACGATTTTAGGGGTAAAGTTCGTGTTCCACTTTTTATATTTTCGGGGACAAATCCTCAATTTACATGCACCCACCCATGACTTGATAGGCAGGTCCGATAAGCCGGAGACCGACATTAGCCCTTTTGGTCATGGTTGATAGGAGTTTTCCCCTATTGTATGGGTAAAATCCGTGTTCCGCTTTTTATATTTTCGGGGACAAATCCTCAATTTACATGCACCCACCCATGACTTGATAGGCAGGCCCGATAAGCCGGAGACCGATATTAGCCCTTTTGAACATGGTTGATAGGGGTTTCCCCTATTGTAGGGGTAAAGTCGTGTTCCGCTTTTTGTATTTTTGGGACAAATCCTAATTTTACATACACCCACCCACTACTTGATCGCCCTGGAGGAGCGCTTCACTTTGACACCTCACTCGACCCAATCGGTCCACTAGGGGCCCCTCTCGCCCCCAAAATGTCCCGGAGATTGCCGAAGATTCCCGCGACCGCATCACCGCGGAGGAATACATGCCCCAAAGGTCACGTGACCGGAAGTGACGTCACCATGGCAACCACTTGACCTGCGCAGTGACCTGCAAAAATTGGAACTCTTCTGTGTTCGGAGGTAGTTTTTCTCCCCACTATGCAAATTTTTTAGGTCAAAGGTCAAGTTGCGTTAATATCAGTTTTATATACTACTTGCCTGACATACTGATAATTATTCCAGAAAATTGTCTGCGCATTTATAAATGGACTGAAAAGAGTCAAATGACAAAAATTTCCGTTATTATCTAAAATATCATTTACAAACCGCACGCCTTTTCCATCCCAGTGACCTAAATGTAGAGCTTTATTATCAATTTTAATTTTTTCATTGTACCATTTCATTCGAGAAAGTTTGACAGTCCTCTAGTTTTATTTGAAATTCTGTCAAGGCTAGAAGCGTGTCCCTCCAAAATACGTTTTCCATCGTTGGTATACTATTAGTTCTTAAGAATGCTGAACCAACTCCTATTGGGTCTCTATTCTTTGGCATATACATTTTCAAAATATTACCCCACTTGGAATTATCAGCTTGTAATATCCTAATCTACGATACATTTTGTGCCTGGATTACATATTAACAATAGGATTATCTAAACCGCCATGTTCAAGTGGTTTAAAATAAATTTTTCTGAAAATTTTATCAGGTTTCGAGTTCCAAACAAATTCAAAACAGCGTTTCTGGAATTCATTTATAAGTGGTTCGGGGGTGGGGGGATTTCGTCCTAGTGGATCCTATTTTGGACCATATCTTCATGAGTATGACAATATCTTTTAATTTATCTTTGTAATTTTTTCAACCTTTTCGGCCAAATTGTTTGTAAACACAAGACCTAATAGCTTAAAGTCACCTTGTGACCAGTCTAAATTCCATTTAGTACGAAACCACTGAGAAAATGTTGGTACTTGGCATAAAACTGCAATTTAAAACCAGTCACGACAAATTTAGACCCGCGAAGGAAGAATTAAAGAGGTGGGTCGGGAACCACTGAGAAAATGTTGGTACTTGGCATAAAACTGCAATTTAAAATCAGTCACGACAAATTTAGACCCGCGAAGGAAGAATTAAAGAGGTGGGTCGGGGTACACCCCCATGTAATTTTATATTTATTTCACACGCTTCTCTACTAATTTTCGGCCCATTTCAAGGCACCCCCTCGTAATTATTGAGGGTGGAGAGACGAAGTGGTCCTTGGTCTCCGCTCTTTGAGACATTCCGTTCTTTGTGCAATGCGGGGGTATAGGGGGAGAGGCAAATCTTAATAAATTAATATCCTCCAACATTCTTCAATAATTGAACATTAATAAGCGTCAATCCTTCCTCCCCCCGTGTCATTAATCAAAGATCTTTTTATTATATATTCATAATGGTATTCCTTGAATCAACTCAGAGTCGCTTTCTTGTACAGAATTTTTCTTAGTATGCATGGCGTTGATATTCATTTTGACCGCCATGAAAATCTTGTACCGATAAATACCGTGAACACAAAGGTAAGCAAAAATGTCGACTCGTCTCGTTTTGGTGTAGTCATGCGCAGTCATGTACTTCGCTCTATCGCCATCGCTCTATCGCTCTATCGCCATCGCTCTATCGCCATCGCTCTATCGCTCTATCGCCATCGCTCTATCGCTCTATCGCCATCGCTCTATCGCTCTATCGCCATCGCTCTATCGCCATCGCTCTATCGCTCTATCGCCATCGCTCTATCGATCTATCGCCATAGCTCTATCGCTCTATCGCTCTATCGCCATCGCTCTATCGCTCTATCGCCCTATGGCACGATGGCGAAGTGACGATGGACCCTCTCGGCCACCATAGAAAACTGCAACATAGTTATGTAACTGTCGAATGTAAAAAATATTTCCATTAATGACGCGGATTTTTTTCTTGTGGACGACGGCTGAATACTGAATGCCGGATCTAACGCTTGTACTTGCGATATGTTGATGAAGAATAATGTTTCTTAGTAACCAAATTGTCATGCAAAGCAGCTGGAGCGATATTGCGAATTTGGACAACGGAACACCGTATAATAGTCGATGGGTTATGCCGATAAAATGGCATGCATTCTATCTGCTAAATGGTGACCATCTATCTGCTAATATCTTGTTTGTGCAGATTAGAACACTATTGATACATGTTAAGGGCCGGCGATAGCAAGCTTCAGATCCGACATTCAATATTCAGCCATCGTCCATAAAAGAATTTCCTATTTCGTATGAGAGCACCAACTAACCATTAAGCATACAAGGAGGACAATTCGGATATAGACCTTAAACCGGTGTGATGGAAACGGTGGTCCCCAGAGACCAGTGTCTGGTCTCCTATGCTTTAACTGGGGCGGGCTCTGATATTCAAGTGATCCTTTTCAGATGTCAGTGTCCGGGCTGGGTTAAAGCATAGCAAGCGGACAGTCATATCTGAGAGATCACCGTTTCCGTCACAGGGTCATTGAAAATAACGCAACATTTTACATTTTCCTGATTTGTCAGAATGGTGAGGTACAATTTACCTCTCCACTGGTTTTGCATAAGCACCTTTTTTCTGCAGTCGCCATACTTGAATTGTTCCATGATATCCTCTGTTGCTCGTCAGTGAAGGCTTTGATTTCGGTTTTCTGGGTTTTGCGAACGAAGCGTGAATATTCGAAACGTGAATCAACAAAACAATAATTTGCGAAACGAGAATTGGTGGAATGGGATTATCGTTGCTGAGAGGGGCTATCATTCCTATATACTGGACACTTACTACCAGGACCATTCCTGGGCGGAGGTGAACTACCATTCCTAAGGAAAACCATTATTACTGTATACCGGTCAATCATTTCTAGAGGCGACCAATAATTTCTGGGTGTTGAATCTTTACTCCTATTGACGGACAACCATTTCAAGAGGTTAAACCATCATTCCCATATGCGGACAATCATTTCTGGTGCTTTCACAATTTTCGTTTCGTTTCGTAATATACAGTAAGCCTTTGATTTCTTACTAGTCGACCATTCTTCTTGGCATGGGGATATGTAATCGCCGGCACAAAGCTTCAAGTACTCGGGTTTTAAGTAAGACGAGTTATAATTTTTCTAACATGCTATCTGCTTAATCATCGATTACCGTGTACGTAAAGATGGACAACATGTTGGAAATCGCTATGACGGATAAATACTACTCACAGGTGGACTAAATACTATAAGGGTTTGTTGCAGCTCATAATATATTTTTTAATATATTGTTTGAAGGATTCTCGAGAATCAGAACGTCTACTGGTCTGGATTAAGGAGGAAGAGTGAATCGCAAGAATTCATCTGGTTTGACGGCAACGACGACCGGAATCAGACTTTCAACACCAAGTTTACTTACCGTCAAGCAAGGAGCGATGAAGATGGCATAGCAATGATTACTGAAGGAGTCCTGGGCAATTCCACAGGTAACTTACAGGATATAACATCAGACCTTGACTGTTCAACATCGCTTCCTTCACTTGTCGAAACGGCTACAGTTTCAGTCTTGTCCACGTCAGACGGCGAGTCGACCGAAGGTCGTAACTTTCAAACCACGTCAAGTGTGCCGGTGACGAATCCATGGACTAGCCCAATGTGCTTCCAAGAGATGCTCGTGCTCGACATAAAAGATCCAGTCGGTGATAGGGAGGAAATTTACAGAATATTGCAATTGATGTCAAAACTTTGTCTTCGCATAGAAGAAGGTTCATCAGTGTAACAGCTAACCGGGCATCTGCGCGAGGGCTTGGGCTTATGGGTTTTGGTGTTTTGGTCTGCTTGGTTGCTAGCCTCATTTCGTTAGACCACACTGCCCTCTGTAGAGATGTGAAAATTATTCGGTTAAATCTCAGACAAGTTCTTAGAAATACACGTACCTGTAATCAGTAATATAAAACTATATTGTAAATAGAGTGTTACATCATAAACGAGAACAGAAAGCTTTTGTGATTTCAAGGATTAACAATCAAATATTTATTTACAATACTAAAATCATATACAAATTAAGTAAGGTCAATACATTAAATAAATGAGAAATATAGTCTTACTGTTCAATGCTATACCGGTGTATCTCTCATAGTCCGTACTAACGTGCAAATCTTTATGCAGTCCATGTCGACGCGCAGAAATCACGTTCCTGTATTTTAATGGTCCACACCGCTCAGCCGTTTACTGTTCCAGCAAAGGGTCCAATCTCCGAGAGTTCAATCACGTAGATAACACAGCGGTCAAAACACAGGAGTAATCCAACAGGAATATGCAATCCAGCAGTCAGTAATCTCAGGCAAAGATAATATTCAGAAATTAGCACAATCCAATGTACCCACATAGAAGCCAGTTAGAATCCCTCCTCGATCACTCTATCGGGCATTCGAGATTATTCTATCAAATCAAGAAACTTCCACCGGTACAGCAATGACGTATGATTTATCCCAGATACGATCACAACAGCTTCTAGAAAGCTCGAAAATGATTAACCCACAAACAGTATGTATACAGGCCTATGTGTAGATGGCGCTGTGACCCAATTACCATCGTCATACGGGTCTCTTCGTATTTCGGCCATTTGCAATATGATAATCGCTCACGACTTCGAGAGAATTCTATGATTATAATCACAGAACAAAATGTAAACAGGTTTACATCAGTTCTATTATTCTAGAACTATCTTCAGTGTCTAATTTTATACTGCAATACCATGACAAGGGTAACTACAAATACGGGTCTCCCGCTGTCCTTGCTTCGTGATTATTGTTACTTCAGTTTAGCTTCATCAGCTGACAGACGAACAAACTGGACCAGTCCGAGGTGCATACAATACAATCTTCATTTATATTCAGAATTATAATAATCTTGGGGGATTAATCTACATGTGTGATTATACAGTATTCTCACTCCGTTTTACATAAGAATGGAGCACCTGCTACTAGGGTTACATGCGTTGCGTAGTGTTCTGTCCTGTTCTGAAAGATTTACTCACGCTCATAGAAGAGTATATTGCACTTAACTATCATATTTATATAAACACGATTATTGCCTATACAAACAGTTTTTGGACAAATACAAACCACACTTGATGCGTCGCTATCCTCCGTGTGTTGTTGTTGTGTTGGAGGACTTCACACTCACGCCACACTATCGTCCTCCACCAATTCGTATCTGACCGATTATATGAACAGACATGCCCAGCAAAATAGTACTACAGGTATCAGATACTAAAAGTGGAAAAAGAATTATTGTGCAAGTAAGAAACGACTAGTGTCCTGTAGAATGTATTTACTTAATCCATTTACAAAAACTGACAAAAAAACTTGGAGTGCATGATGCATGGGTGACGTCATGGTTCGGAAAAGTTGTTTGTTCCTGGAAATATGAACTGTCCAACAGTTCAAGAAACGGGCGAACGTGTAACAAAGTACAAGCAACTCCATTGTGGTAGGGTGGAATGCATCGATGAGATGAAATTTATGTTAGACGGTTCTGCTGTCCTGTTATGGGAGGCGCCAACTAGGCATGCCTCTGCCACACAAACTACATTCGAAATTGACCATGATACAGGAGTGAGTGAGTACGATTTAACGTACTTTACAACATTTTCCAGTCATATCACGGCGGTGCCTACATGTGCCAGAGCACGAGAGTGTCTGTAGTTCCTATTATCCTGGACACTGATCAGCCCAGCCAGTACAGCACCCGGTCACCCATCCAGGTATTGATACATCTTGTTATCCAGGTAGATCTGCTTGGTATTCAAATCAATATAACACTCAAGGTGTGGATGGTAAGATTTCCAAATCTTGGAATAGATTCAAAAATTCGTTGTGATAATTCAATACCTCCCGACACAATTGATCGTGTTATTTCCAAACACATTGCCTTCATTGCCTTCATCTCGCTGTTACGAGATATAAGTTTGTATTTATTATTACACATTTACACATAATATTTATTATATGAACGAATTATGGATTGAGTTTAGAGCTGTTCTCGTGGAGCATGTTGATTGAGGAGGCCATTATAACACTTGCAGATATTCTGACGTTTTCTTGAATCTTCTTCCATTATTCAGCTCACACAAACAAGTTTGCCATCGACATCTCAAGCAGAGGGAACTACAGATAGCCTAACCTCGTCCAATCTCGTCTCAACTGGCTCAAGTCTGATATCAACGATGACAACTATCTCAGACACAAATAAAAACGTTGGTACCCCTGATAGTGTAAACACGACACCTGAGACAGGCATATCAAAGGTATCAAATATTTTCAGCACAATTGATAAAAGCGTTGGTATCATGGACAGTGGAAACACGACGTCTAATTCGGGCGTATCAAAGGTGGTAACTATTTCCGATGGAACTAGGGTTCAGAATAACATCAGCTCTTTCAGTCCTGGGTATACGTTGTTAAATGTTTCTTACAAAAGTCCTAGGCATGCGGCTAGCACAGAGAGTGAGAGCTCTGCGCATCAGTTTGCTAACAATAGGTCGGCAGATTCTTTGTTTCCATGAGTGAATACTAAAAATTCTGCAGGTAGTATATATGCCATTCCTTCCAGTGTTATAGCAATGATCACTGAAGAAGTCCTGGGCAATTCCACAGGTAACTTACAGAATATAACATCTACCACATCAGACCTTGACTTTTCAACATCGCTACCTTCACTTGTCGAAACGGCTACAGTTTCAGTCTTGTCTACGTCAGACGGTGAGTCGACCGCAGGTAGTAACTTTGAAACCACGTCAAGTGTGCCAGTGGCGAATCCATGGACCAGCCCAACGTGCTCGAAGAGATGCTCGTCGCACACTACATTCGAAACTATCCACGATACATCATGATATCGAGATAGATCTGCGTGGTATTCAAATCAATATAACAGTCAAGGTGTGGATGATAAGATTTCCAAATCTTGAAACAGATTCGAAAATTCGTTGTGATAATTGAATACCTCCCGACATAATCATCGTGTTATTTCCAAACATATTGCCTTCATGTTCTTTCTCGCTGTTAGGAGATACGAGTTTTTCTTGCTGTTACGAGATACAAGTTTGTATTTATTATTACACATTTACACATACTATTTATTATATGACCGAATGATGGATCGAGTTGAGCTGTTCTCGTAGAGCATGTTGATTGAGGAAGCCATTATAACACTTGTAGATATTTATTTATTTATTTATTTATTTATTTGTCATATTTATGACCAGGAGAACCATCAGTGCCGAAGTTCTGTTCTCCCTGGCTCTGCTGGATTATAACAATATACAATATAGCAATTAACGCTATCACAGGATGCATAAAAAATACAAAGTACATATGTACATTAGGATAAAATATAGCCTATAGCAAAATTATTCAGGAACATTTGAGTATAATTCTTTCTTCAAGTACCTTTCAAGATTTGGAAAGTTATTCTGAAGTTTTTTAACATCTTTTCCCATTATTCAGCTCACACAAACAAGTTTGCAATCGACAGCTCAAGCAGAGGGAACTACAGATAGCCCAACCTCGTCCAATCTTGTCTCGACTGGGCCTAGTCTGATATCAACGACGACAACTATCCCAGACACAAATAAAAACGATGTTACCACTGGCCAGGTAAACACGACACCTGAGACAGGCATATCAAAGGTACCAAATATTTTCAGCACAATTGATAAAAGCGTTGGTATCATGGACAGTGGAAACACGACGTCTAATTCAGGCATATCAAAGGTGGTAACTATTTCCGATGGAACTAGGGATCAGAATAACATCAGCTCTTTCAGTCCGGGGAATACATTGTTAACTGTTTCTTACAAAAGTCCTAGATATGCGGCTAGCACAAAGAGTGAGAGCTCTGCGTATCCGTTTGCTGACAATAGGTCGGCAGATTCTTTGTTTCCATGGGTGATTACTAAAAATTCTGCAGGTAGCATATATGCCATTCCTTCCAGTGTCATAGCAATGATCACTGAAGAAGTCCTGGGCAATTCCACAGGTAACTTACAGGATATAACATCTACCACATCAGACCTTGACTTTTCAACATCGCTACCTTCACTTGTCGAAACGGCTACAGTTTCAGTCTTGTCTACGTCAGACGGTGAGTCGACCGCAGGTAGTAAGTTTGAACCCACGTCAAGTTTGCCAGTGGCGAATCCATGGACCAGCTCAACGTGCTCGAAGAGATGCTCGTGGCACGTCACTACATTCGAAACTATCCACGATACATCATGATATCGAGGTAGATCTTAATATTATGGATGAAGAATACTGATCAGCGATACGGATTTGATATTTTTTTAACATCATGGTGTCTTGCCGGCATCATTGAAAACTGTTGACCGCTTCTCTCTTGCAGGAAACAAGCCTATGTTTATGTATACTATGATTGTCTTTTTGAACTTGGTGCTAATACTGTTATGTGGAATATGGAATAGGTCTTTGGATTATGGACGCGGATATTCTCTAATGGACGACGGCTGGATTATGAATGACGGACTAGACGCTTGTAATTAAATCAATATAAGTCAAGGTGTGGATGATAAGATGTCCAAATCTTGAAATAGATTCGAAAATTCGTTGTGATAATTGAATACCTCCCGACATAATCATCGTGTTATTTCCAAACATATTGCCGTCATGTTCTTTCTCGCTGTCACGGGATACAAGTTTTTCTCGCTGTTACGAGATACGAGTTTTTCTCGCTGTTACGAGATACAAGTTTTTCTCGCTGTTACGAGATGCGAATTTTTCTCGCTGTTACGAGATACAAGTTTGTATTTATTATTACACATTTACACATACTATTTATTATATGACCGAATGATGGATCGAGTTGAGCTGTTCTCGTAGAGCATGTTGATTGAGGAAGCCATTTTAACACTTGCAGATATTTATTTATTTATTTATTTGTCATATTTATGATCAGGAGTACCATCAGTGCCGAAGTTCTGTTCTCCCTGGCTCTGCTGGATTATAACAATATACAATATAACAATTAACGCTATCACAGGATGCATAAAAATACAAAATACATATGTACATTAGGATAAAATATAGCCTATGGCAAAATTATTCAGGAACCTCTGTGTATAATTCTTTCTTGAAGTGCCTTTCAAGATTTGGAAAGTTATTCTGACGCTTTTTTAAAAATCGTTTTTCCATTATTCAGCTCACACAAACAAGTTTGCAATCGACAGCTCAAGCAGAGGGAACTACAGATAGCCCAACCTCGTCCAATCTCGTATCCACTGGGTCTAGACTGATATCAACGATGACAACTATCCCAGACACAAATAAAAACGATGGTACCTCTGGCAAGGTAAACACGACACCTGAGACAGGCATATCAAATGTACCAAATATTTTCAGCACAATTGATAAAAGCGTTGGTATCATTGACAGTGGAAACACGACGTCTAATTCGGGCGTATCAAAGGTGGTAACTGTTTCCGATGGAACTAGGGATCAGAATAACATCAGCTCTTTCAGTCCGGGGTATACGTTGTTAACTGTTTCTTACAAAAGTCCTACACATTCGGCTAGCACAGAAAGTGAGAGCTCTGTGTATCCGTTTGCTGACAATAGGTCGGCAGATTCTTTGTTTCCATGAGTGAATACTAAAAAAATCTGCAGGTAGCATATATGCCATTCCTTCCAGTGTCATAGCAATGATCACTGAAGAAGTCCTGGGCAATTCCACAGGTAACTTACAGGATATAACATCTACAACATCAGACGTTGACTGTTCAACATCGCTACCTTCACTTGTCGAAACGGCTACAGTTTCAGTCTTGTCTACGTCAGACGGTGAGTCGACCGCAGGTAGTAACTTTGAAACCACGTCAAGTGTGCCAGTGGCGAATCCATGGACCAGCCCAACGTGCTCGAACAGATGCTCGTCGCACACTACATTCGAAACTATCCACGATACATCATGATATCGAGATAGATATGCGTGGTATTCAACTCAATATAACAGTCAAGGTGTGGATGGTAAGATTTCCAAATCTTGAGATAGATTCGAAAATTCGTTGTGATAATTGAATACCTTCCGACATAATCATCGTGTTATTTCCAAACATATTGCCCTCATGTTCTTTCTCACTGTCACGGGATACAAGTTTTTCTCGCTGTTACGAGATACGAGTTTTTCTCGCTGTTACGAGATACAAGTGTTTCCTCGCTGTTACGAGATACAAGTTTGTATTTATTATTACACATTTACACATACTATTTATTATATGACCGAATGATGGATTGAGTTGAGCTGTTCTCGTAGAGCATGTTGATTGAGGAAGCCATTATAACACTTGCAGAAATTTGTTATTTATTTGTCATATTTATGACCAGCAGAACCATCAGTGCAGAAGTTCTGTTTTCCCT
>JAVTVY010042728.1:0-18326 GCA_036873755.1 Hanleya hanleyi | reverse complement strand
TCTTCGCATGGCCAAGAACAATACACATGACTAAACGTTAGTTTCGTATTTAACTTGAAACGTGCTGTAAATCAATAGACAGGTTGATGTTCTTTCCACACCAAAATCACCAGTCGCATATTACTTTTCCATCGCTTACTAACCAGCTAGTATAGCGAGCTCGATGGATCATGAAAAATGGCAAAAGGATAATCTTATTCATATAGAGTTCAAAACACTTAAAACCAATATTTTTATTTGAGTATGAAAACAATTTATCACTGTGCAATATATACCGGCTTGCTAAGACCAATGCCCCATGGCCTATACTACACTGTTTTGAATTGCATTTACTAATGTCATGGAATGAGTACAGCTTTCCAATATTATCTCCTCCTCCTCATGGACGACAATCAATATTGGGTAAACCAACGTAACGTCCAAATGATAGGTTATTACCTGGCATACATGCCGTCGGCATTCATGCGACTTTCACATTATTAAGCTTCATTCTTGCCAAATCCTATTTTGCCTGAACACCAGTACCAAATAGAGTTAATCAGATATTGTAGACTATATGATATATTATGCGTTGCAGCGAATACGGTCATTGTTTTTCACCGGTGAAGTTTAGCTAGCAGAATAGATATTCTGCTTCGTTTCCAAACTACAGAGTTCAATGCATTCTCAAACCCTATCAAATCGTAACAAACAACCGTTTACGGGCTGCAGGTGGGGGGGGGGGGGGTATTATTATATGTCCGGGATGAGGCGAAAATAGCTCAGGGTATTTGCCCATTAAAAAAAGTTTAGGACCCGCGAAGAATGCTCGTTTTCCATTACATACTGACTTTCAATAAAATGGAAAGGTGGTCCTTATTCCCAGAGGTTTTGGAAGTCTCTGGAGTCAAATAACATCGACTTATCATTTGTCAGCAGCAGCATACCCCTTCATGTTTGATTTGCATTTGATAAATTGTGTAACAGGCCACAATTTCGATAATAGATGAAGGAGCGGTGCACGAAATTTAGCTAGTCATCTCGTCCCTAAATTTGGAATAACAAAGATATAAATTGGGGCGACTGAAGAAAATCTCTGAGGAAATAAATGTCAGTTACCGGTCCCGGTCCCGAAATTTCACATTTCTATATTTCTGGTAACCTTTCAACAGAGAGAGAACTGTCATATTAAGTAGTTTATAAGCCAACACCAGATTATAGGCACGTAGAATAATTCCACCTCTATCGTTTAAGGATATTGCTATTGCCCTGCTAATATTATTTGATGGAAGATCATTGAAGAAGCAAAGGTGGTTCCATTAAACATGTAAAAGGTTATTTCCAATGAGAACTGTTTTGGAAGTACAAGTGATACTTTCTATCTCAACTATTAATAAGAAACACGTGCAAAAAGTTAGGATTGCCACCCTCACCCTCTCTCTCGTTCTCAGCAAAAGTTTCATCAATGAACACGTTTATTCCGTGCTGGGAAACAGTATAAATTGAATAGCATTTCGTGATGGAGGTATCAAACTAACGCCTTTGGAGTTTCAATATACAAGTTTACATAATACATTTTGTATCTTTTTAAAACACAGTATTTATATTAAAATCACACGTAAAGTATTTATTTTTGATATCCAAGTAGCGTTTTAATTTTAATCGGTTCCTTTTTAAAGTAAACTCAATGGCCTGGCCTACATCATCCAACTTAGGATTGGAGGCCACAAATAAATTCAAAATTTGATTGATTGATTGATGGAGGTATCATAGGACTCATAATTGACACAATAGCCAATGTTCGTGTCCTCACCTGTACATTACACATATATTTGCTGCCCTATTTTATCCACTAAACATCAATATCCAAGGACGGTCAGGGTATATAGTATGTTGAAGAATAAACCAGTTGTAAGGTGGTCGCTCGAACTGTATTGACGAAGCATGTGAATAAGTGTGCTTCGTTACTTAGGCTCCCGGTGATGTACAATTTTTTGTGCACAGATTTACACTGCTCAATGAATTGAACTCTGTAATTGGGATAATCGCGAAATGTAAAATCACAGTAAACAATGGTACGAAAGTAAATGCACATCGCTATGCAAACCCACGGTATATCGACCTCTTGCCGGACAAAGCTTTGTCCACCGATACATATACCTGACAATGTAGTTTATGAACTCTCAAGTTGAAACCCGCTCTATTTCTCCCGGTCTCATCACACTTCAAAATTTCCAAATATTTAGATAGGGTGGAAACTCTATGGACCGTATACTGTGTGCAAGAGATCGGAGTCGTGAGAATTTGAATGAAAACTGTCGAGTATCAGATATATTTCATACGGAAGAAAAGTATTGACTAAGTGTTCTCTAAACAAAAGGATGTGTATGTGTAAATAAACCATCTTCTTTTCATATTTGGAATCCTGAGTTGCTGTTCTGTTATTCATGTTATTCAGAACACTCGCCGCGGTATGGCATGAAATGAACATCTGCGTTGTGTGTATTCAGTCGAGGATGGGAAAACAACGCTATTTGGTAACCTCATCCCTTCAGATTTTAGTTTGGGGTAAGTATAGCTATTACGTTCAGTCTATAGATAATTTCAACAAAATAAACTAATGTCATAATTATACTAATGATATTTAGAAAGTAGGTAACATTTATATCAAATTATGTTTTGGATGACATTTTCTTGGTGAAGCACAAATACTTGAGGAAAATAGATCAGTCCCGTCCGAGAAAGCGGAAACTGATTCGCCGAGCGGTCTAGAGCGCTTGCATTTGCTGCTGGAGATTTTGTGCCAAACTCTGAGGGTGCGTGTTTTTATTTGAGTCTATCACGGGACTGACCTATCAAGCCAAACTATTTGTGCTTTACTAAAAAGTGTCTTCCTAAAATAATTGGATATTATTGTCATAATTTCAAAGACTCCAAAGCTTTGCTTATTGATTCTGTCTCCAGTTCCTTTGGTCATCTCCGAGAAAAATTCATGACCTTCATGATTATAGTTTAAAATAATTCGAAGTATAGAAACAACATGCAGTGTTTATCATTCTCTGGAGTTGCAACATTGCTCTAGTAAAATAAATAACTGGATATTGGTAATCACCCTCTACCCTCACCCTATATATAGAGGATATCAACTGCTTCTTGACGAATACCGTAGATATTTCGTCGATGTTATTCGACAAGAAATAGTTGATTACACTTTTTATTGTTGTTTACTGGTTATTTTGGATATCTGAACATTATGCAGACTTTGTAGGGCTTTTCGACTGAAGTTACACTGAAACATTGATATCTTCAGTCTGACGTCACTCAAGTACATGTAGTACACTGTTAGAACAAAATGGTCGAAACGACCAGGAAAAAATCGCCTGCGACCGTATAAAATATGGTATAGATGTGACCGACTAAGTATTATTATCCGACCACACTTTTCTTGGTCGACCTTGGGCGGCACGACCACATAGTTCTTGGTCGAATTTTTCGACCAAGAATTCCCGACCAAATTTTTCTTGGTGGGATACGCTTCGACCACAGTTCACATGGTCGGAGGGAGCACATATTTCTTGGTCGCGACCATATATTTCTCGGTCGCAAGAATTTCCGACCAACTTTTTCTTGGTCGGATACCCTTCGACCACAGTTGATATGGTCGGATTGATCATATATTTTTAACAGTCTACTTTGATGCTAATAAATTGCAGGCGTTACGAGTTTTAGCGAATTCTCCAAAATGTCGATGGCATGCAGCAGATCTTAGGGCTTTTATTAGCTCTGTGGACGTGTACGTGACGAGCTATCACGTTATAATCATTTTGTTATGCCTATTTGTGTCTTTATTTCCTGCTATGTCCCGGTCATCATAATCCATAATAATATACCATTCCTTCGCAAATATTTAGCTTGCTTTTCTTAAGCGCATAAACCTGGTGTAGTTTGAGTCAATTGTCTTATCACTGTTACCATGGTGACCTGTATTCGTGACAATTTTCCTGTTTGGGTTTTTGAGACATGGCTTAATCTGGGTGATTTTTTGGAAAGGGAACTGATGCGTATTTTCTTAATTTCAGTGAGCATCGCATCAACAGAATGGATCCCACACAAAGAATATACATTATTTAAGAATGCAGAAGTATCGTGGAACCACGCTGCAGAAATATGTGAAAATAGAAGTATGGAACTTATCAAATTAGATGGACTGGAAGTATTATACGCCCTCGGTGTATTTTTCAACGGCCAGTGGAAAAACAAAGGGTTAGTATTATTTGTAATATATTAAGTTCGTTTTCAAACCAAATGAGAAACATTAGATTCGACATATTAACAAATTATCGAACTGCAGACATAATGACCGCCATCGATACCAAGTTTACTCTGTAAATCAGTTCATCCATGTTCATAATACCTGGCAGGATTATTTTGTCATGATCGTATACTAGTATAACACTCTTATGTTTCAATAGCGAAGATTTCTGGACAGGACTGCATTATGTAAAGGACGAGAAAGAGGAATCTTCGTGGACACCCTTCTGGCAGGATTGTACACCGTTGGGAACACCCATTTTGCTGCTATCAAAGGTTAATAAAGCTACACGTCTGTGCGTTGAGGCAGAAAACGACGGCAGCGACGCTCTCCAATCATGGAACGCAGATTCTTGTCAGGATGAAAACCAGGTGTTATGCGAACGGACAACAGGTGAGAGGAATATGCTTATATAATTTCGTGGAAAAAATATAATATACGGTCATCTGGTCGAAGATGTACCCTGTTCAAATTGAACCAGGGATTGGAAAAAGAGGTCCGCGAATGTTTTAGGATGTTGACGTTGCTTTGATACCGCGCGCAGAGAACTGACCTCAATACATATTCACATCATATCCTCATATCTAGTTACAGTGGTCTTTTCCACTGGTCTGAATTTTTCTTGGCAGTCACCCAATGCATCGGTCAAGAATTTTCAGTCCTTAGTTGCTAAATTATAAATAGAATTTGTCTTCAGATGGACGTTTGACGCCCTAAACGAAGCGGAAATAGTCCTATCGCACTTTCAGGCGCTATAGCATTCCGATGATACAAGTGTGTGTTAAACAACCACTTGCGTGCAACAAATAAAACGGAAAAAATCTGAGGCGGATGAAGTAAGACCCTGTGAACATACATTTGGATACCTACTGGAGTGGTTCACTATATATTATATATGCATCGAGCGCACGGGCGAGCAAATGAATTCTGAGAATGCATCATTTTCCAGATCGGAATCCTATTGTCGATAAAGAACCTAAAACACGATACATGAATATTAGATCCAATAACATGGTTCATGGTTCATTATTTACATCAGTAATTTGTCCAAGATAAACATCTACTGAATATCAGTCGTCATGTGTCTTTTCAACAATTTTATACCAGACACATATATATATTCTGCATACAATGCAATATAAGTGAAGTTGACACATGTTCATACAGTTTGCAGATTCGCATCCAATTCGAAAAGCAGAGAGTTGTAATAATACAACAGTAATTACATTGATTCCATAAATATCACCAGCACGAATGACAGTATGTTATAATAGCCACGAAGTAATATAAGTAGTATGCATTAAGTATTTTCGATATGGTAAAAGTTCTCGCTCATATACTTGAAGCAGACTGAGATATAATTAACTACGTTATTTATTTATTACTCATATTTCAATAATGTAAAATTAGCTTATTTCTTTGCTACAGTACCTAGAAATCTGGATTGCTGGTCGCAGTCGATCAGAATGTGCATTTCGATTGTTGTTGGGGAGAAAAGGGCACGTATGTATGGAAGACGGTAGCGGCCACTCGCCTTCTCGCATACTCGACTGTAATTTGCTGACACGAGAAGTCGAGAAGTCGAGAACGCGAGGCGAGAAGTCGAGATTGCGAGGCGAGAAGTCGAGAACGCGAGGCGAGAAGTCAAGAAGTCGAGGCGAGAAGTCGAGATTGCGAGGCGAGAAGTCGAGAACGCGAGGCGAGAAGTCGAGATTGCGAGGCGAGAAGGCGAGATCTTTCTCGACTTCTCGCCTTCTCGTTTTTGCTTTGTAGCAAAAAGGCGAGAAGTCGAGAAGGCGAGCATGCGAGAATGGACGGATTCTCGCGTTCTCGACTTCTCGCCTTCTCGCCCTTTAAAAAAAAGGGCGAGAAGGCGAGAAGGCGAGCATGCGAGAATGGACGGATTCTCGCGTTCTCGCGTTCTCGCGTTCTCGCCCTTTAAAAAAAAGGCGAGAAGTCGAGAAGGCGAGCATGCGAGAATGGACGGATTCTCGCGTTCGCGATTTCTCGCCTTCTCGCCCTTTTAAAAAAGGCGAGAAGTCGAGAAGGCGAGCATGCGAGAATGGACGGATTCTCGCGTTCTCGACTTCTCGTCTTCTCGCCCTTTTCAGATTAGGCGAGAAGGCGAGAACATTCTCGACTTCTCGCCTTCCGGTCACTTATACGCATGATCAGTTTCCTGTTCAGAACCGCTGCAAAAAAACAACAACAGAAAAAAACACAGTACCGTACGTCAGACCATGTGTTCTTAGTAAGTCTGTTATAGATCTGTGCCTTAGTCAAGGGAAGAAATTTTTCTGTGCTTTTATCGACTATAAAAAAAAATCTTCGATACTGTACGGTGTCCAGGGCTTTGGGTGAAACTTCATAAAAGTGGAATTGATGGGAAAATTATACGTGTTATTTTTAAGATGTATCATAGCATTAAATCATGTGTTGTCAAGGATGGTGGTCCAACAAGGGGACTTCTTACATCAAGTTATTACTTTTCTTGTATGCAGACGATACCGTGTTAATATGGGTCAATGCGGAAGACCTTCAATCCGCACTGAACAATTTGTTAGGTTTTCGTGAAACCTGGAAGTTGCAAATAAACTGTCAAAAACCTAAGATAGTTATCTTCAGCAAGCGTAAAGCTAACTACAGAAACTTTTCATTCCACCTTGATAACGAGCAGCTCGAAATTGTTGACAGTTACAAATATCTTGGCATTTTGTTGTTTTTACAATGGTAACTCCCATCAATGTCGGAAATACCTGTTTGAACAAGCTAGAAAGGCTATGTTTGCTATCATAAAAAGGAATAGATGTCTAGATCTGGCAATTGATGTTCAATTAAATCTTTTTGAATATATGATTATACCCATTTTGTTGTATTTATGTGATGTCTGAGGTTTTAAAAATGTCCAGATCATTGAAAAATTGCAAGTTATGTATCTCAAATTCATAATGAAACTCGGTTCTCGCACGCCTATTGCACAGATATTCGGTGACTTTGGCAAATCCTCTTTTAGTATTAAAATTAATCTGCGTATGGTTAACTTCGGGGGTACCCTCTTATTAGACACACAAGCTAAGTACTCCAGCGCTATATATGAGGCTCTGTTTTATTTTCATAATTCAGATGTCTTTTCTTCCAAATGGTTATTGTTAAAGCAATATTTGAATCCTGTGGGCTGAATTACATTTGGCTTAATCAAAACTTTAGAAGTTTGAATTGGCTGAATGATACTGTCAAGCAAAGACTGACTGATCGACATTCCCAGAAATGGGAGAGAGCTCAGTTTATGTATTGTACAAACAGTTTACACCAAAGAAGCTTCTGGACGATTATATGCTCAAATTTCCTTTCAGTAAAGCTGTAGCATTATGTAGGTTTAGGATTGGCAACCATAGACTTCCTGTTGTTACTCGTAGATTTAGAAATGTCACTCAAACCGAACTTTTATGTACCAAATGTACTATGACAACGGTTGGTAATGAATACCAGTTTTTAATCGAGTGTCCACTTTTACAAGACATTAAAGGGCAAGAAGAGAAGGCGATAAGGCGAGAACATTCTCGACTTCTCGCCTTCCGGTCTCTTATACGCATGATCGAAGAGACCGGAAGGCGAGAAGTCGAGGATGTTCTCGCCTTCTCGCCTAATCTGAAAAGGGCGAGAACGCGAGAAGTCGAGAACGCGAGAATCCGTCCATTCTCGCATGCTCGCCTTTTCGACTTCTCGCCTTTTTTTTGAAGGGCGAGAAGTCGCGAACGCGAGAATCCGTCCATTCTCGCATGCTCGCCTTCTCGACTTCTCGCCTTGTTTCTTAAAGGGCGAGAAGGCGAGAAGTCGCGAACGCGAGAATCCGTCCATTCTCGCATGCTCGCCTTCTCGACTTCTCGCCTTTTTGCCACAAAGCAAAGACGAGAAGGCGAGAAGTCGAGAATGATCTCGACTTCTCGCCTCGCAATCTCGACTTCTCGCCTCGCGTTCTCGACTTCTCGCCTCGCAATCTCGACTTCTCGCCTCGACTTCTCGACTTCTCCCCTCGCGTTCTCGACTTCTCGCCTCGCACTCTCGACTTCTCGACTTCTCGTGTCAGAAAAATGCAGGGCGAGTATGCGAGAAGGCGAGTGGCCGGTACCGTCTTCCATACGTATGGGTGGTCCCTGCTTTTTTAATGTATCTATTTCTATGTAAGATATGCTTACTTATTCTTATTCTAGTGCCAGATGTGCTACAGTTTTAAGTAAATTAGTAATCTTCTACAGTTCGCAAAGCGCATACTGGAAGCACCAGTACCGGCATTCCTTATGTCAATGTATATATTTATAACCAAACGCGAGCACTTGCAAAAGAAAAGTGGTTACATTGGTGAAATGATGGTGGAAAAACAGAGTTTAAGGTTTTTGATCTTGATCATATTTTTTTTAAATCTATGGGACCTATTTCAGAAATGCACAGCTAATATATTGAATTTGAAAACCGGGAGTGCAGTATGTTGAGAAATTTAACATATCACACTTGGCAAGTATTTGTGTTCACAGTGATCCCAGAGAAATTTAGAAATGAACAAAACCACATTTAGCTCTAACACTCCAGTGCTGTTCTTTTTACATTTCTCAAAATTCTGAATTTATTTGGTGGAAATAAACCTTGTGCACCTGGCCGAAGTTTTCATATGCTAAATACTCGTGTAGGTTTATATTACAGGTTGTTGTTGTAATTCTCTTCTTGGACGGCAATGAGATAATGTAGAGCCAATCTCTTCACACATCAGATAACTTTCTCATATATTCATGTATCTTAGGATAGAAAATACAGGATGATAGCCAAAAGTTTTGTTGTTTTTTACCTATATAATGATTATGGCATAAATCTACAGTGACCAATAGTATATCTAAATAGGCATAGTATATATTATTATAGCAAATATATACACGGCATTAGGAAGGACTTTTTACTCACGCTTTGGTGGTGTCAATCACTTAAATGTCCGACTGGAATTAAGTATTTGTGGCACATGATTCGAATTGTATGCCAGTCATTCAGGCTGAACCTTTCGCACTACTTTTGGCTATATTCCCTAATCGTTCTTTTTTTTCTATCTTAAATTTTTTTACCATCGCTTTTATTCAAGAGAATTTTCTCGATTGAAAAACGATTGCCGACGGCAGAAAGAAAAAAACACGAAAAAACGTGAATCACTCGTTTATTTTGAAGAGAAAAAACATTCCCTCGCGCCTTGAAAAATCGCGACTTCGACAAAATTTTCGATTCCTTCTCGGATCATAATTCCGAAGTTTTTGCATGTTTGTTGATGGATTACGTAACAAATCTTCGTCAGGACCAGATGTGCATGTTTTTCCTCCGGTTGCGAGGTACTTTTAATACTTTTTGATACTACAAAATTTGGGCTTTTCCATGTAGCGCAATTTAATTCACAAGCTGTCGACCCTCTTGCCGGTGCCTTTATCAAGCGAACAGAAACAATTCAAAGTTTATAAGACCAAATGACGAATATATTGATAACGTTAAAATCCAATACAATTCATTTTTAATGCACGAGTTTTCGACCGTCTTGCCGGGGCCTTTATCAAGTGAACATGAAATAATTTGAAATTTATAATATACAAATGTCAAATATATTGAGTCCAATAGAATGTGTTGTTGTTGTTTCAGTCCCTTAGAATTTTATCGGACTTTAATGTTATCAATACATTCGACATTTGAATAGGATAAATTGCGTTTACGTGGAGAAGTTCAGATTTTGTAGTGTTATTGAAGATTCCACATAAGAGTCTAAAAGAGTATATCTAAATATTTATCAGTTGGTATAACATTTTTACCTGCGGCACGCAGGTCTACGAGAGGCTCGCGTTGTTGTTGTTCTTGTTGTTCTTGTTCTTCTTGTGACTTTTTGAAATACGCATGCGCTAAGAGAGTGTGATCTCTGCCACACTTTTCTTTTCAACCTCCGATATCACATGACAACCCTGTCTTCAGGCACATTTGAATTCATTTGCAACTATATTTGGTGGAATGAATTATTGCTTCGTTGAATTCCATTCAGACATCAATTCTCTTACGTCAACACGCTAAAAAAAAAGCTGTCGATCGACACATCAGTCATTGTTTTCAGATATTACCATTTTCACTGAACAGTAATTACACGTATATAATTTTTAAGATCCTTGAATTGACTATATACCAAGGAAGATGAGCCGCAACCGTGTCAGTGGTTCGGCTAATTTGCATACAGTGATAGGCGACTGCCTTAGTAAGTTGAAAAATAAGTTAACTACATCTATAACTCATTTTATCTACCCAATCTAGATAATTCACAAATTGGTGAAGAAGTAGATAAGCAACGCATTGTCATTATGATTAACATTGAATAATACTTGGTATCAAATTATAGATCATGCATCATAAAAACAAACGCAACAATTACGTTTCAGAAGTTAGGGACAAACTCACCAACTTTCGTCGAATAAAGATGTTTAACTTATAGAAATGACAATTTGGTATCATGTTTAACTTTATCCCCCCAAGCAGTTCGCATATATGGAAATATGTTTTGAAAGGAAGAATAAGTTAACCCTCTGTGGGAATCGAAACAATGACCCTCCAATCACTGGAGATGAACTTACTGTCTTAGCGAAACCGACTCATTGATAATACTCAAAACTGACTTTATGCGCAACTGGTTTTTTTATACAGAAATCACTATTTTGTATTTAATGAGTTAGACAACCCTATGAGCGAACAATACATCATAGTTACAAGTATGAACTTTGGCACATGGCTATTTTGAATGGTCCTCTTTCGGAACACGCTCTCTATCCTCATTCTCGCAAGCCAGGGACTCGCTTCGCTGGTATTGATGTTCTCGTCCTCTTCGGCACTCAGAATCCCTTTAGATTCACTCCCGTGGATTCAATACTTATGTGTATCAGCAGATAATGGGGAGAAACATATTGCATTTCACATCATTCTCTCAAGTCAGAGCCCATTTCGGCTAGAATTTACTGGTTCTACACTTCACAATTTACGTTACTTTGTCAATCAGTTTTACGAATGGAATTACGTCATATATTAGCAGATGCTGACTATAAAAGCGATCTGTTTGACCTCGTTGTCAAAAGCTTGGGCCTTATTTCCCGGAGGAGTTTTTGAGTTTGATACTTAGATGCCTTTCATATTGACTTTAACTTGGCAGCCGTTTTCGTGAATGCAATAATTGATGTACCAAAAGATAATAACGAGAATTCGACATAATTCTCTTGCACACAAACCTTGTTCAGTGAACTAGCCCTGACATTTCGAACATAAATCACCTTCGGAATGAATTAGTGACAAACATATTCGCGAATTGAGTATAGGGAGATATCCATAGATACTGATTAGAAATGTTTCTTATTTGCAGAATTTTATTTTTAAAAAAAGAAATTAATAAAATAAGCAACCTTCAAAAAGGCTTGGTCGAACATGAGATGATATTTCCTAAGAATTAAATAGTTAATCATTTATATAGAAGGAGCAAACCATTGACTTGCTGCATGGAAAAGAGTGTCAAGGTATTCAGTTTGCAGATGATAACACACGTAAATGCAGAAACTTAATTAATTATTCTAATCAAATATCAATACTGTCACAGGCCTCAATTTGAATAGTGAAAAGTGTAACTATGCCCCTTGGACAGTTGGGTAAAGCCTTCAACCCCCTTCCATAGTTTCACAGATCAAAGAGATGGACCTGATACTAAATTCATTGAAAATTAACTTAAGGAAATATAAATTTTCCAGTTTGCTCGGCAAAGTAAGCGAGAAGGGTGACTGAAGCGCGTCGATTTTCGCGCTACGATTAAATCCTTGAAATTTATTTGGATTTCCAAATATTTGAAAGCTTTTTTTATTTGCAAAAAGCAACAGCTGAACCGAATGTTTTGAAACTTGGCATACATGATACTTGTACCAAGACATTGCCAAAGCGATCATTGTGACTTCGTCTGTCAATTCAAAATAGACGGCACGGACTAGTCAAAACCGTTGGATTTTGAACGGGGAAAGTGAATATACATATATTGTATCAGACCTATTACGCAATTCCTACAATTGTGGGTTAGAAGTTGAAAATTACTTCCCTTGGCATGAAAACACTGGCAGATGGCGCTTGTTCTACATTTACCACTATCTCCGCTGATATGCCTTTCACTGTACTATTGCCACTGCCGCAGGTTTTGACTACAATGTAGTCATTTCTCACTTGTTCCATACTGTTTTCAAACTTGTCATAACTATGAACTAATTGTAATGCTTTATGAAACCTGAAACATTCTGACAAGAAGTGGGTCAGTTTTAGCTGAGTTATTCAAGGGAATACATGTGTGCAAATATTCGGAAATCTTGTCGACAATCAGCCGAAAAGCAAACTGAAATGCATTTAAAATATTCTGGTGGAGCTTCGTCTAATCATATAACCATATAAAACGGTCACAACGTTAACGAAAATATTTAGAGGGACGGAGAAAATGAGCCCTTCCATTAAAAGACACAGAACCGCCCGAGTCTTACAGAGTTCATATAACCCCACTGGATACATCGTACCCTATACGGCTAATACACATCGCTACCACAGTTCCATCGGGGTAGCTAAGATAGGAAACGTGTGAGGGGACGATGACTGGATCCGAATATGTAATGATGCCATTTTGTTTACTCTGAGCTTATTGTTTGTTTATGTTGCAGGCCCGTGTACCCAGTTCGCTCTCTTCGATAGCACAACTTTACCAGTTAATATACCGACCCCATCTGGGGTCTGCCTTCTGAGTCAAAACATTGAACAAATTTACACCCAGGAACAATGCGAGGTGGACTGCTTGAATATCAGGGAGATGAACCTCGATTGCCAGGCTTTCTCCTACGATAAAAAGGATCGAAATTGTACTCTGCACTTTGCACCGTCGATCGAAGACATATGGCTTGAAGAGTTCCTGCATATCGGGAACCTGTATACGAGATTTTGCTTTGAAGGTAATTTACCTGTCTTGAACTATTTTGTACAGAGTCAATATAGGTTTCATAGAATGGTTTGTAGATCTGTCTGGAGTTATGTTCAGAGTCAATATGGAAGTTTTAGATACGAACGTCTAGTCCATCATTCAATATTCAGCCATTGTCCATTAACGAATTTCCGCATCCATATTCCGAATTACAAGCGTCAGATCCGTCATTCATAATGCAGCCGTCGTCCATTAGAGAATATCCGCTTCCATAATCTAAAGACCTATTCTATATTCCATATAACAGTATCAGCACCAAATTCAAAAAGACAATCATAGTATACATAAACATAGGCTTGTTTCCTGCAAGTGAGAAGCGGTCAACAGTTTTCAACGATGCCGGCAAGACATCAGGATGTTCCAAAAATATCAAAACCGTATCGCTGATCAGTATTCTTAATCCATCGTTGCAAAGTCGTCATCCAAAGAATGATGTATCTCAGTGACGCTTTGATTGTAACTGTTCATATGAGTACCATGGGGATCTTGAAGTACATGGGTTCATACGGCCCCTAGCCCCGGGTTAAGCGGAATTAGACAAGTTACGAAACGTAACGCCATAGATCTTGCACGCTAAGCTCGTATTTTGCCATCAGCATGCGATATGTGTCGCCAAATTTGAGAAACTTTGAGTGGAGGCGCTTGGTTGTGTAGCCCTGTTTTATAAGTTTCTGCAACAATGTTTTGTGACGTTGATTAAAATCGTCACATTTAACACAGGATCTAGCAAATGCTACTAGGCGCGATATGTATACGCCATATGCAGGTCCCACTGGAATATTACTGGCCAGAAAGGGATAGTTTACGATGTCGAAATTGTAATCATCTCTTTTGTCATACAGTCGACGAGAGAGAAGGCCCGCTTCATTTTTATAGAGATATAGGTCTAAATACGATGTGCCTGTAGGGTTATCTGTAGTTTCCTTCAAATCCAGTGAAGGTGGATATATATCCTTCACTGCGTCATTTATATAGCGATTATCCGATGAATGGATCGGTTTTTGAAAGCGTCTGCATATAGTCATGTTCATAAGAGAACGGATATAGGTCAGCCAATAGGGGTGTACAATTAGTACCCATTGGAATACCTATATGCTGTTGATATATTGTGTTGCCAAATTTCACATAGATATTTTAATGAGAAATTCAAGCAACTCTATAAACAAAGAAACATCCCATGAATGATATCTCTTGTATGTAGTAGAGCTAAAGAATGCTTTATGGATTCCGACATTAATATATCTACTATCAGTTTTCTTGAAAACAGATACTATTAATGAACTTAGACGGTCAATAAGGTCCTGATGAGGGATTGTGGTATAGAGATTCGAGAAATCCCATGTGGATACATGTCTATACGGTATGTGACCTTTAGCATCAAGTTCTTCCGTAAGACATTTTGAGTTTTTCAATATCCACATACATTCAACGCCAGAGTTTTTAGAAATAGTGGCGCAATACCTTTCCCAAAATGCTTTTACCTCCAGAAGGGCCCTCGTCAACAGGGTTGAAAGAAGCTTGGTGGTGCAGCTTCTAGAACCAGCTATGAATCTAGCTTTGTATGGTGATTTATGCATTTTGCGAGTCCAGTATACTTTTGGTATATCGTTATGTTTGGTTGGAAGACAAATACCTCTTTCCTTGAGAAACGTTTTGTGATTGTTAAATAAATCTTCCAGAGTAAATGCAGTTTGAGAGTAAGTAGACGTATTTGATGACGATATGTTTACACTCACTTCTTCAACCAGCACCTGGTAATAGTAATATTTACATATGAATATTATATTATTTGGAGCTTTGTCTGCTGGGACTATGACGAATTTACTCTGGAGAGTTGCTAGCATTTCTTGCGAATTGGGGCTTCTCAGTACTTGTTTTGCTTGGGGAAGGGTACTTCTGTCAGTATGGCGGATTGTTCCAACGACCTTGCTCTTGGTGAGGTCCAGCCAATCATCGAGTACTGTAGGTTCAACTTTTTCTCGCTCAGACCAATCAATAACGTACTGTTCCAAAGCAGACAGGACTATCTTCTGGTCGGCCTTCAGATTTATATTTCTCGGCTCTGTATATTTAGGTCCCTTCATCAGTAGTAATCTTAGGTCCTTATCACTCACCACATCAAGGTCACCAGTCACAACATGTTTGCATGGTGTATAGATAAAGTTCGACGATTCACAATCACAACTATAGCCCCTCGACGTGTATGAGTTCCGGTCAAACTCTTTGACAGCATTAGAGTAATTAAATATTTTGGTGGCTATAGATTTAGTATACTTATATGAAATGCAAGGAGATAAGCATAGGTTAGTTTCCTGCATGAGAGAAGCGGTCAACATTGTTCAATGATACTGGTGTTCCAAAAATATCAAATCCGTGTCGCTGATCAGTATTCTACATCCATATGATGATTTTCTCTGTAAAGTCAGATCCCAAGTGGGTGAGCAGCATGAAGTTGTACCATGTCTGCTTCCGCAACGGGAAGACCAATTGCAAGGAGATAAGCATAGGTTAGTTTCCTGCATGAGAGAAGCGGTCAACATTGTTCAATGATACCGGTGTTCCAAAAATATCAAATCCGTATCGCTGATCAGTATTCTACATCCATGTGATGATTTTCTCTGTAAAGTCAGATCCCAAGTGGGTGAGCAGCATGAAGTTGTACCATGTCTGCTTCCGCAACGGGAAGATCAATTTCTCTACATGATGACTGTACATGGCTAGTCACACCTGTCCAGTTAATCATATCATAGTTATATCGGCGCTATATGGCCGAAATAATGCTGAACCTAACTAACTCACTCACTCATTCGTTGTAAACTCATTATCAAGACAATGATGTAGCTCAGTCACGCATTGATTGTGTCTGTTCATATAAACACAATGATGATCTTGAAGTACATGGGTTCATACGGCCACTAGTCCCTGGTTAAGCGAAAATAGACAGAAGTTATGAAACGTAACGTCATAGATATTGCACGCTACGCTCGTATTTTGCTATCAGCATGAGAAATGTATCAGCAAATCTGAGAAACTTTGAGTGGGGACTCTTGCTGGTACAGCTTGGTGGTAAAGATAAATACCTGCCTGGAGTTATGTCCAGAGTCAATAAGGATATTTTAGATACCTTAACTGTCTAGAGTTATGTCCAGAGTCAACATGGATATTTTAGATAACTTACCTGTCTGGACTCATGTCCAGAGTCAATATGGATATTTTAGATAACTTACCTGTCTGGAATTATCTTGATCAGAGTCAATACGGATATTTTGGATAACTTACCTATCTGGAGTTATGTGCAGTCATTATGGATATTTTAGATAACTTAACTGTCCTTTTTATCATAATATGGCATCTATATTGTCTCTGGTCAAGGTAACTCCATAGTTCCTCTGTGTGAATGAGCAATGGTCATCTGGGAACGAGTGAGAATTTTGCTCATACGCCATGGTCAGGTCTCACATTTAGCATACACCGGCTGTCCATACAGAATGTCACAGACTTGCCCGGCGATTTATTTCAGTCTAAATTAGTGCAATTTTGTGAAAAATCATTGATATCCTTAAACAATAAATGTTTTTTGAGGGATGACCTGTTTTGATTTTGTCGCACCAAATGTAGTGCCAGTTCAAATTTTCACAAAGGGTGTGTTACAACCATGATCACGATGACTTAGATTATAAATCACATCATCTTCGGCCGGTTGTTACACAGAACAGCACGGTTGGTTAAGTGAATAGTTATCGGCTCATGTTCAAATGAATCTTTTTCATTCTCCCATTCGCGGAGTGTGTAATCTCCTACACATGTGGATGAGAACGACTGGCAGTATGGTAACGTCAGCATCAATAAATAACCGGAGTACCTTCTTCGGATGACATTAGCCCCAAAAATCCGTGTGGTCATTGAAGACGATCAAGTCACTTGATAAATGGTGAATCTTTACGAGACGGCAACGACATGACCTGTCACGCTAATAACGCTGGAACATTCTGCTTGACCACAGGTTTGTGTTACCATTACAGTTCTACATGGTGAGTGAAGAAATGTCCACCTGTGTTTTTTTTTATTCATATATTAAACTGATAAATTTAATGTGTATGTGAATATAACACATGAAATAGTACTTCATCTCTGCACTATGTACATTGTATTCCTTTCTTGTGAAGTAGCCATATATGTATACGTTGTTCGTAAAAGGTGGAATTTGTTTTTACTCCCCCTGTAAAAGGCCTAAGATCATGAGTGTAGGGATTCGGAAGCGTATAGATGGAACCTAGTACAGCTCATAAGCTTATATATCAGATTGAATTTAACTGCATAATGAGATATGTATTATATTATAGCACATGAATCGAAGCTTAACTGAGGACATGAAGAATGAAAACAAAAGCAATAAACATATTAGGACACCAACGTATTAACATCAGAGTAGCTATTTGGTGTTCAGACGTCGCGGTTAACTACTCTCAGTCCACGGAGAACAGATACCGATAACTAAGGGTTTACAACAGTAGTATACAAAGTGGATTAAGTAGCGTCAGCTCCTCACTGCGCATGCGCAGAACCTTGTTGGCTGCCTACTGCGCATGCTCAATGAGGAGCAATGCGGAGCAACGAGGAAGGGTCACCAAAGGTCAATGATTAAATAGTTCCGGCAAAAAAAAAAAAAAAAAAAAAAATGTATTCATCCGCGGTGATGCGGTTTGGCCGCGGTTTTGGCGGTGATTCGGTCTCGGGAAAAAACTTCCGCGGAGAAAAAGTAGTCCCTAGATAAAATGGTCCGATGGGGTCGAGTGAGGTATCAAAGTGAAGCTTAGGTGAAGGGGCATCTAATGGGCTGGGTGAGGGGTTGACATATCGGCCTTCTGCGCGTGCGCGGTGGCCGAAGGGTATGAAAATAGCCTTTTTGGAACTAGGGGAGCCCCTAATGGACCGATGGGGTCGAGTGAAGTATCAAAGTGAAGCATATGTGAAGGGGCATCTGAT
>JAVTVY010042727.1:0-19042 GCA_036873755.1 Hanleya hanleyi | reverse complement strand
GACCGTTTTGTGAAATAGATCGATTTCGCGGAAAAACTATGAAAACCTTTCATCTGAATTAACTTTGTGTATATTATTCAGACATTACAAACATACACTAACTAAATTTCTGACAGTTTTAAGAAGTTTTTGTATGAGAAAACGCGGTCTTCTTTAGGCACATCGAGTGTCTTTGGGTGATGGTGAATACATGCATTAATTTGTATTGTAGTTGAAGAGAGTGGCGTTTGTTTCAGAGTCCCCCGTTTCAAGAAAATGATTCAAATCAACAACACTAAATGATAGAATTTCAGAGGAGAATTGGTGTGATGAGTAAAAATTGATATAGGCATATTTCTTTGATTTCTAGGACTTGAAATCTGAAATCCTCCGACAGAATATGAAAAGAGAAAGTGTGATAAATTGTCTTTGAATTCCGTTTTATTAGGAAAAAATTATCCCACTCGGCTGAAATTTTCAAAACTTAAAATATAGTTATCATCTCTTCAAACCAGTAAAATTGTGTTCAATTCCGTGAACGCTGTGCGTGCAAGGAAAGGTAACGGCCATTTATAGCCATAATAGCAAGCTAGGCCTACTGTTAGCCCCAGCTGGGACCTAATGATACAGTACTTATCATTAGGTCCCAGCTGGGGCTAGGCCTACTAGTAACCCGTACTGAGATTCTCCATGTCTTGTTCACAAATGAGCTGTGGTTCCAAATCAGTAATCATGACATATTGTTGATAATTTTCGAAGTTACAAAGTCGCTAAAATGGGCGATTAATTGAAAGAAAATAGCTCTATAGTTTGTCAAAGGTATATCTGGATGTTAATTTAGCAGACAATAAATCGATTAAGGTCTTGCTGTGCTGATAAGTAGCCAGTAGAAAATCGACAAGCAGACGAACTAAGGTGGAACTTGGCAAAATTTGATTGGCTGACCCGGCGGAGCGATATGCACAACATTAGCACCGTCACAGACACAGCATATCTTCTTGACCACTATTTAGTTTACATTCCTGACATTTATCAGTTGGCTTTTTGTTATTTATTAACGTTTTAAGTACTTTTTAAATCGGTCATTGCATAAATCCACAAGCAGTATCTGGCACTATATGATTGAGTGGCTATATATCCGCTGTTCAGAAAGGTGTTGCAAGGCTCAACCGGCTTGATGAAAAAGTGAAGATGAAACTCAAATATTTTGTTCTAACGATTTTTGCTGTTTTACTTTTAACTGTTCCATTTTCATGGGCAGAAGATGAGGACGGCGTCTCCAAAGATGACACAGGTATAAGCTGTAATTCTATTGCATTTTACAGATCAGTGGATGCAAGCCAAATTTGAAGTTAAAGTTGGTGGCAAGTTTGCAAACTGCTTGCACTTGTGACACTGCATGCCATCATCCTAAAGGAGTCGTTGGTGACAGTGTTGTTCGTCATCTAATTAGCAGGAACAGCTCAAACCGTTGAAATTGAATCAAGGCAAATGAAACGTATATCGGTTGCAGATGTAAATTACATTGCATCTAACATGGAAGCGAAAGCGGTGTCAACATGTTTTGTCTCTGTGAGGAGTATGGTCCAAGACACGCGTCATTCGTTTTTTTTACTGTGGTTCAGTGGTTGTCATTTTCCAACGAAGAGCTAGCCTACGCTAAATTTACGCCCGAGAGAACTGTAAAATGTAGCTATCACTGAAAGCTTCAGTTTAACAGGTCATGGATAATATCCCAAAAATGATATCTCAAAAGGGATATATCCCAAATGGGATATTTTTTGATATCCCAAAAGGGCAAGGATATATGACAATAAATGTATCTGCATTTACCAAGTACATGGAGTATGAACACCAAGTAGTATATGCATTTACGAATGACGCGTGTCCGACCATACTCCTCACAGAGACAAAACATGTTGACATCGCTTTCGCTCCCATGTTAGATGCAATGTAATTTACATCTGCAACTGATATACGTTTCATTTGCCTTGATTCAATTTCAATGGTTTGAGCTGTTACACGAAGTGAAATGAGCGTCTAAAAGATCCAAATCACAAACTCTACAATTGTCCCATATTTGTCTCCTGAGCACTTTCAGCTTATGTCCAAATTATGTTATAAATGCGGTATTGTTGTTCTTGGCCATTATGATATTTTTAGAGAAAGGTGGCTATGAATTGATTCATTCTAATTCATAATCAATATATATTAACAATCACTACTGGATACCTTGGTAAGAGTACTTTTTCTGATAATTTTGTCAAGAAGATAAAATTGCATGTCAACAAAATTGAGTGAGGTTTTGGGTACGACACGAGGCATGTTTATTTCATGATGAACATGTCCATTTCCAAACCCTGTCCGAGGATGTATGGGTTTGCCAGTTGTGGACAATACTTTCATCAGATATCCCATTTGGGATAAGGGGGAATATCTCAATTGGGATATTATATCCCATTTGAGATATATATCCCATTTGGGATATTATTCATGACCTGTTTAAACGCTTTAGTAAACTGTCTGATCCCAATTATGTTCAAGTCACACGCAGCTAGCCGGCACGCGTGATCCGGGCTGTGATCATCCTGTATAGGACCCAGCCGAGCAACAGAGAATGGCACAACAATTCATCCAATCAGAACTGGAGAAGATCCCCCCAGAAACATTAGTTGCCTTCACAGACGGATCGTGCCTGAAAAACCCGGGCCCGTGTGGAGCAGGAGCGGTACTGTACCTTCCTACACAACGCGAAGAGATCCGCATCATCCATCCTGTGGCACCAAGAGGATCCATCCTCCTAGCTGAACTGATGCCATACAGCAGGTGGTCCAATATGTTCTACACGGTATCGCAACAAGGTCAGTCAGACTATCAGAACTGTGCATCCTTTCAGACAGCCAAAGCGCCATTGGCATTTTGTCTTTGAACTGAGAATCTAAGAGCCATCGCCAAGTGATTAAAGACATAGCCAATGGAATCTGGGAATTAGAACGCGACTTGAGATATCCCACTGAAATTATATGGGCACCCGGACATGCGGATATAACAGGCAATGAAATAGCGGACACCCTAGCGAAAGGAGTGGCGGAGATCGCAAGGAACTTACCTCAAGGAGAAAATAACACCACCACACAAGACATTACAAGAGCCAGCAGATTTCGGTCAACATCCAAATGGTAGCGAAGATGGGATCTGAGTGACAGAGGCAGGCAGCTGTATCACATATGCCCTAAGATAAATCATCAAACAGTATTTGACCAGCCGGCAAGAAGCTGGTATGTGATCCTGGCACAACTGAGAACAGGATACTCATCGCTAAATGCCTACGAAGCTAATTTCGATCAAAATATATCACCTACCTGCACCTGTGGAAGCTACGAAACGACTGAACATGTCCTGATCCACTGCCCAAACTATGAGGAAGCGCGTGAAAAAATGAGAGTCAAGGTTTTTAACGCAACCGGCCTGTCGGGAATTGACCTTTCGCTGCTGCTCGGCCGAGACAGTGAAGACCTCTCATTACAAACCTGTACAAAAATTACCAAATATCTGTGTGATTTCCTACATTCCACTGGATTATTCAGGACGGCCGATCCTGCCAGTGAAGAGCGCCCGTGATCCTGATCCGAACCCATCCAGTTTTAAGTACAGAGTGGTTTTTAGTATTAGAGTTACAAGTTACCGGTGGAACTGTCTATTCCTTAAGAGTTTTTAGTGCCATGCGCACATGGATCAAGGATCAAGGAATCTCATTAAAACTCGACTTAATAACCGCTCGTCTATTGGACATGTTGCTAATTAAGATCAGAGACAGTCTGTATCTTAAATCTGTCTCTCATGTCAGACTGGCGACCAATCACAGTCCAACTTCAACAGGCGAATAGGTGCCTATCCGATTATTTCTGTAGTGAATGAGGCGCAGAAAAATCCAACCCAGGCGGCTGAGGAAGTTCTTGCTCTCCATGAGCAATCACCAAAGAATATTATTTGCTCGGATAGGCACCTATTCGCCCATTGAAGTTGGACTGTGATTGGTCGCCAGTCTGACTTGCACAACAGATTTAAGATACAGACTGTCCCAGATCTTAATTAGCGACCTGGCCGATGGAGGAGCGGTTAATAAGTTTTAATCACATTCATTGAGGACCCAGCCATGTTATTTGTTGGACTACATGTATGTACCCATCCAACAATTTACCAGCTAGAAATGACCTGGAAAATAATGAAATGACACCGACAGGCATCGAGCCCACCATTCTTTGCTTCATAGTCTGGCATCCTCCCCCGATTCTTACTTCACTTTATTTCCATACATGAATACATATATCCCTACTTAAGAAACTTAAGGATGATCCTGATCCCAACAAAACAATGAATCACAAAGACTTTATAGAACATTTTGCAAATTTACCCTCCCCGAATCACACTGAAGACAATGACTTTCAAAGCAAAATTAAAACAGATAAGTCTACATTAGAACAAATCTTCAGACTTCTGAACTTTTTGACAGTGCAATCACATTTTCAGAAAATGAACAAGCTGTAAAAACTCTAAAAAATGGAAAGAGTTCAGCTGAAGATGGAACTGTAAATGAAATGTTCAAGTACGGTATCTCAGTATACTTGGCATCCCTCTACTAAAATTGTTTAATGCAATATTTTCGACTGGAAATTTTCCATCGGCTTGGAATAATGGACTCGTTGTGCCCTTGCATAAAAAGGGGGACCAGTCTGATCCTTACAATTACAGGGGTATTACCTTAACTAGCTGCTTACATGTAGGTAAGTTATTCAATAAAATCTTATTAAACAGATTACAGGCTTTCTGTGACAGTACTAATATTCTTCATAAAAGTCAAATCGGATTTACAGCAAACTGTCGGACAACTGACCATATTCTTACCCTCCGAAACATTGTAGAACAAGAAAAATCGAAGAAAAATAAAGTATATACTGCATTTATAGACCGGAGTAAAGCCTTCGATACTGTGTGGAGAGAAGGCCTCCTGTATAAATTACTTCAAATAGGCATAGGCGGCAAACTGTATTCCATATTGAAGAGCATGTACTCTGAAACTAGTGCAGCTGTTAAATTTCCTGATGGTTTGTCTCCACCATTCTCTTCAACTCAAGGAGTTAAACAGGGTGATGTTCTTAGTCCTTTGCTATTTAACATATTTCTCAATGATCTGATAAGTGAAATTCATAGTGATCCATTAGGAGCGATCTCCGCTGGTTCCACTGTAGTTAACATACTCTGTTATGCAGATGATATTGTCCTCTTGTCGTCCACATCAGAAGGGTTACAATCTAAACTAAATATTTTACAGGATTTCTGTCAAAATTGGGGACTGCAAATCAATATTGACAAATCTAAGGTCATGATTTTTAATTCTAATTTCCGTACCAAGCAAAAGTTATACTATATTAAAGGAGACCTTATTGAGGTGGTAAAACAATACACGTATCTAGGGATTATACTTAAAAATAATGGCAACTTCTCACTTGCAATCGAAAACTTGCGTAATAAGGGACTCAAAGCATATTTCAAACTCAAACAACTTTTGAATTGTAGTACTGACTGCAAACTGTTTGAGAAAATGTTCGATGCAGTAATTAAGCCGATTATCCTCTATGGTTGTGAAGTTTGGGGAACCTTAAACACCTTTAGCGACTCAGATGGCTTCGAATATTTACATTTAAAATTTATTAAAGAGCTGCTGGGTGTTCACTCTAAAAGTGTTAATAACGCATGTCGAGTGGAACTTGGCAGATTACCCCTAAAATTTGACATTCTGAAACGCCTCTTACAATTCTGGATACATATCTTGGATAATCCGGGCTCTTTGGTGTTCGAAGTGTACACTAATACATCGAGCAGTAGTGGCTGGGCTGCCTATATACGTATGCTTTTAGACTCGTGTGGATTTGGATACATGTATATTAACCAGTCCCATATTACGAAATGTGATATAGAAATCATAATTCGTAGACTTAAGGATATTGCAATGCAGGATATACTATCTGCTATCCACTCGTCTGATAAACTTACAGTTCTGTCTTTAATGACCTCTTCGTTTAACCGTGCGAGTTATGTGGATCTTGTCGTTTCCAAGGAATTAAGAAGTGTTCTCTGCCGCTACAGAATTAGTGCACATAAATTAGAAATAGAAATTGGCCGATACAAGAATATAACTAGAACTGAGCGCTTGTGTACACATTGTTCATGTCAATCTATCGAGGATGAATACCATGTCTTATTTGAATGTCAAAGCTATAAGGATATACGAGTGCCATTCATCAATACAATACAGAAAATGTTTCCATACTTCTCAAAGTTACAGAAAACCGAAAAGATTAAATTGGTACTTGGGAGTATCTCCAGATCTATTTTGACCCTCACTGCCAAATACCTGATACTATGTGAGAACTTGCGGAAGACTGAAACTTATTAGTTCCTTGGAAATATGTGTATAGGCCTATCTATACTTCAGCTAGTCCAACTGGTAACTGCTATACGTATATACGGGCGTCAGTATTACATACTTCAACCTGTTTGTTAAATATTATTGTTTCACACTGATAGTTGTATTTTCGTCCTTTTGTGCCAAATGACCATATAACCAGCCATGTGACTGTGTTTTAGTGTCAATAAAGTTATCTTATCTTATAGAAACATAAAAAAAATATACATATTCAATGATTGTTAAAAACAGTGGCATACATGTACAAACAAGATTATCACAATCCCCAGGCAAACCTGCACATACGTACCATGTATAGCTCTAACAGTACCGAAAAAAAGTTAGTTGAGATACAACAAATGTAGGCTTAGCCTGTATCCAAGCTATGGGGTTGGCTATAGTGACAAGCAAAAGAATGCTGCCCTGAAGCCCACTGTCTTGGGCCGCTACTATCGAACACAAATTCAGGTCCAACTCCACACATCCCTCTGGTCACAAACAGATTGCCAAGCAGAGCGATGTGTGGAGTCGCATCCCAATCGATGAGGGTGCAATAGTTTAATATTCCTGCTCAAGCCTGTGCAGCAGGGGTGCTGGTTAGCAAAATCTCAAGAATGTCATTTTTTGGTACAGTCTCTGCTATTAGTACATGTAGGCTCAATGTCTTGTTGACTATGGTGTTCATGATGGTGGTGGATAGATCTACAGAATCGTAACAAGTTAAAACAAGTTTGTTTTATTCTAGATGAAGAAGAGGAAGATGAGAACTTGCCCCCGAAGGAGGAAGAAGACGTCCTGGTTTTGACGGAGAAGAATTTTGATAATGTCGTATTCTCCGAAGACCTGATTTTAGTGGAATTTTATGCACCATGGTAATTGACCTCAGAATTGCTTGTGACAATCGGACATGAACTGCATAATCAGATGAGTTTTGGGGGAGCATTGTCTGCAGATGGAGTCATCATTGAGAAAATATGTGTTTGCATGCCTGACACAAGACAAAAAGGGCCCTGTCACAATCTTAAAAGATCTTTACCTGCTATTCGCTGGACTCCTGATCCCAGTCTTTAATTTTGGCAGGATAACACCCAACAAACATGACAAACTTTTCTCTGGATATTGCTAGTTGATTTTCATTTCTCTATGGATATGCTTGAATTTTCAATGTGGAGCAAAAATTCAACAGCATTATCTTACCCAATCCAGGTAAACGAAGATGGTAAATCAGCGGAATACCATCTAGACGTAACGCTATGAAAAATTTGTGCGAAATGTTTGCCGATATTCTACAAGATCCCAAAATAAGCCAATCATGACCAGTTCTGCCTTTTCGCTTTGACAGTGATTGACCTTTAGTTCAGGTTTATTAATGCCTTTGTATGGCACGATCTTTTGATAATCTACAGCCTAACAAAGCCAGAATTTATGGCGGGGGCAAACCACTGGTTGGAAATTATGCCATATTTGGGTACTATTTCCTGATAATGTTTACCCGGTTGGTCCACATGCTATCATGTTTAATTAATGTGTGCGTGATTTTTTAATTGTTTTGCCAAGCTAGCCACCTGATTGGCTAACAGATGTTGCTGAAATTCGCACGGGATTTATATAGCTCTGAAGTGTGATATAATATTCTGTGATATATCAGAGTTCATTGACGTTGTACATGTATCTGGCATATTTACTACAACTTAAAGTTGCCACAATATTCATTACTTGAGGATAATGGTCCATTCTTCAAACAGTAGGCTAATTTGGTGCTTATTTATCAAATTTATACCAGGTATTACTGATTAAAAACATTCCTTCATGTTGTAGCATAGGGAGAAATAAAAATCTACTATTCCAAAATTTGCATGCGAGTCTCACTAGTCAGAATAGAAAGCCCAGATTGGTAACTTACATTCAATATGATGTATAGTATCTAACCAACATAATGTTGTCATGTATTGACTACATATATGGAGCTGTGCATCACTATTGACTTTCTTTAATCGCATCTACATGTTTTTGTTTTATTTTTGTCTGTTTTTCAGGTGTGGTCATTGTAAAAGTCTGGCCCCAGAATATGCTAAAGCTGCTAAACTGCTGAAAGAGAATGACCCACCTGTCCCACTGGCTAAAGTGGATGCAACTGAAGAACAAGGCGTAGCTCAAAGGTTAAAATCTCTCCATCAAATTCAGTTTCTAGGAATTATTTATTTGGTACAAATCAAATGAGGAAACCGAACAGCATGCAAGAAAATAAGAAATGTTCTCTGGAATGTAACTCGCAGGATTAACCCTTTGAACCTGAGAGGCTGCTTTTGAGGCCTGTTTAGATAATATATATACCTGAGAGGTCGCTTTTGCAGCCTCTGACATCAGAACCGACTATTCAGTCAATCAGATAACCTTTTAAGTCGTATCCGCTTCACAGGAATAGTTTGGTCGCCCAGGTCCAAAAGGGATCCTCTGCCACTCGTAGAGTCCCCAAGGGTTGAGCAACGCTGTTTAGATTGTATATACCCGAACTTAAATAATGTTGGTCGAAGGGAGACAACTTTGTGCACAAGTTGAGACAAGCTTCAAGTTATCTCCCTTGGATAAGGGAGAACATTTCTCAGTGAAAGTGTGGAGAACTCTAACCTGATGTTCAGTATCATTTTCATTGACAGATTTGAAGTCTCTGGTTACCCTACACTCAAATTTTTCAAGAAAGGCTCACCATTTGATTATGAAGGTCCTCGGGAAGCACAAGGTAAGCCTACAGCTTCAAGACTTCAGTCCTTGCACAGTAAAAAAACAGTTTTCATGGATTTTTGCTTAACTGAGTTAAATTTTCTTTAAAATTCTTAAATAAAAAAATCACATTTTGCCTTTTATAACACAACAGGGCCTAACAACTGACAAATTTGTGAAGCTACATTAAAAGAGTTTGAAGACCCTTCTGGCAGCTCTTAATTATTATTAAATCCTCTTATTTTCTCTGACATTAGTTTTGTCTCAAGGAACAAAAATAAATAAGTAAAATAAAACTGGAAAACTAGGAGTGACTCAAGAATAATATTGCATTAGTATGCAAATCCATCCCTTTGCATATGCACTTAATTGTTTGTTTAAAAGTTTTCAAATGCAGAAATTGCTTCAACTTGCATGAAGAGACAGGTTACATAGTATGCTGTCATTCTGCAAGAACTTGGTTGCAGGACATGCATGCATATGAATTTTATTCTAAGAAGGCTCTGTTTGCTATGCAGCATTTTTGTCAATTCTTAGTGTTTTACAGGAGGCGTTTTCTGTTATAGCAAAAATATGAGTATGTTAACCAAACAAGGACAAGGATGGTATATTCTGCATTACTGTGAAGTATCGTTTTGGTTAATGTAAGCCTCGTGGGGCTCTTGGGGATTGATCTGGGGTGTTGTTAATACATATGCATCCCCCGGGACATGGTAAGAATATCAACTCCTCAGGACATAACTGGGCCATCAATGGGTTTTGAAAAGGAATAGGCCCCTTAGCCAATAGGTTCCGGGTGGGAAAAGTAATGGGGCCTTAACATGCCAAATGGTGTGATATGATTGAAAGATTGTTGAAAGCGACGTTAAATCACTCGCGCACCCTTGGTTAATGTAATCATACGTTTGCTATGATGGAATATCCCTTGCTAAGAATTTACAGAATAGGCGGTCGCCCGTATATTATATACTCCTTTGCATGCCATGCAGTGATATGACTGAACCTTTGTTGAAAATGATGTAACTCCTATTCACTCATTCATTCGCATGTTGTGCAACCATGTTTTCAGTGAATGACAATAATATGCAGCATCTGCATGTAAAGATTTTTCAACAAATAAGTGCACCTAGTTCACCTCCAAAGGGATGGATTTGTACATGTATAAGAATGCAAGGAGTTCTTTGTATTTAGGGTAATTTTCTCTGTAAAGCACAAATAGAACCTTTAAGGTAATATATGAATGTTTTTTTCTCATGTTTGCCATAACAAGATATTGTTGTTGAATCTCCTCTCTAGGAATTGTGTCATTCATGAAGGAACGGGCTGATCCAAATTGGAAACCTCCCCCCTCTGCTGTCCTTGTTCTCACTCAGGAGAATTTCACCGAAACCATCAACAAAGAAGATTTGATGCTCGTGGAGTTCTATACCCCCTGGTAAAGAAATCTTTGTTACAACGATTTTATTATACTAACACCAGTGATCGAAGCCTAGACCAGGATAGGAAGTCCCTAATAATCAATACAAAAATTATTCACATGAATAAAGGTCATTTGGTACCCTGACCTATTGGTACACTGAATTATTTTGGTGCATTTGTGTCGGGTAGACCACGAAACCACACATGAAACTTAATTGCCCATTTAAGTTCAGTTAGGAGTTCAATTTACTTCTCAAGGTAGTCCCATTAGAGGCTAGACAAATTTGGCACAAGTGCTCCGATCTAGCTCATTCCATCCATTTTATTGGTGAAAGGTCGTGGATTCATGTTCTTGTTTGGTGACCTCCTCGTAAGATTTTTAATTTTCTATGCTGCGACAGGTGTGGACACTGCAAACAACTTGCTCCGAAGTTTGAAAAAGCTGCCCAACAACTGAAGGAATATGACCCGCCTATTCCACTAGCAATGGTTGATGCCACGGCAGAGCCTGATCTGGCCAAAGAATATGATGTCAGCGGATATCCTACTCTCAAAATATTCCGTAAAGGGAGAGCATCAGATTATAAAGGCCAACGAGAGATTCACGGTGAGTACTTGTCCCACGAAGCTAGAAATGAGCCGGGATACCATTGCTTGACTGTTTGTGTGGCTGAAACACCTTGCTTGAAGTTAGTTTGTTGTGGGCTGTTCGAGAAAAAAAGGTGCTTGGGGAGTATAAGGTGTGAGTCGTTGACTGAACAGACAAATGGGTTAACATGAAGTAAAAAAATGGCAAGTGGTGAATGGATTCGTCAGTCAGAATAAATTTTATGACATCTTCAGCTGTTACTGTCAAGTTCTTGGCTTCATTAATATCATGTTGTTCAACATTCGCATGTTTTCATCGGTCAGAATAAAATTTCCAGACATCTCCAGCTGTCATAAAATTTTCCATCCGCGCACTCGAAACGACATGCATGGATGGACACGGCATGTTGCATGCATGGACAAGGCATGGACAAGCCCTTGTTTGACACAATAAGATCACGTGCTCGCCCCAGAAAAGTAAATTCATGATCATCTGACTGTTTTTAGCCAATGAAATCATCGTAGTAGAAATTAGCATAAACAAAATCAATGAAACAAACTTGGCGAGAATTTGCAAGTTCAAGGTCAAGACTTCAAACGGCTCATCCCATTCCAGTGCAAAGGGCTGGTATGCTGTATATAGCAGACCAGCCACATGTGCATTGTGAAGTAGTTTTCCTTTTAAAACAATTGTAGCCAAAGTACACCAGCTCCGTCGTTTTGCTTGCTGAAAGACACACGTCATGTGGTTAAAGTTTGCACAGTGGACAGACAGAGAAGAGGTGGGAACTTTTGTTACTCAGGGTATATGTACCAGAGGCGCAATCACATAACCGATTTTTCGTTCTGGCCATTTCCGATTTGCGTAACCGACACGCGAATGATCGTTTCGTTCGTGCCAAACTTTAATGGCTGTAATTGAACTGTATTCAAGTACAAATTTGTTGTCAGCAATGATGCAGCGTGGTGACATGCAAAATTAGCTAACTGCTAACTGCTGATGGTCAAGGAATTATCCACTTGGCATATAATCATGATAATCATGCGCGTCGCTAGGATTTTTCAAAGGGGGGTCGATTATCATAGCACTTTAGGCGAGGGTCCAGGGGCCGCCTAGGCCCCGGAAGCTCCGGGGTCCTAGATCGCCGGAGATCCGTTCTAAGCGTTTTCCCGGTATTAAATCTGAACATAATGTATGCAGATTTAGGGTTATATTATACAGCTCTGAGACCTTAGATGGTCTGAGATGCATTCTGAGCGATTTCCAACAATTAAACTAACACGTCATTTGTCAAATATCAGTATTATATTTTATTCTCTTGTCATCTTGAAAACACAATAATAACGCTTTGGGCCTATATACCTCGTAGGCTAACCCAGTGGCGTCGGAACGTAATTGAAAGTTGGGGACCACTATCACAGCCCAACAGGCGGGGGTCCAGGGGCCGCCTAGGCCCCGGAAGCTCCGGGGTCCTAGATAGCCGGAGATGCGTTCTGAACGTTTTTCCGGAAATAAAACTGATCATACTGCATGCACATTTATGATTCTATTTTCACGATTTTTTTTTCGCAATTATAAGCATGCATCGATATTGAAAACATCGCACCTCCTGCCTTCATCCATTTGACGTTCTAGATATATTTAAAACATACAAAACGATGACTTGGGAGGGAAACGAATATGCCTACAGATACGATTCATTCACACAAGGATAAAACAAGGAAATCCTCACAGCCCAACAGGCGAGGGTCCACAGCCGTTTAGGCCCCGGAAGCTCCGAAGTTCCAGATCTCCAGAGACAAGTTCTAAGAGTTTTCCCAGAAATAAATTCGAACGTAATGTATGCAGATTTATGGTTCTATTTTGACGTATGTTTCGCATTTATAAGCACTCATCGATATTGAAAAAATCATACTTCATGCCTGAATCCATTTGACTGTTTAGTTATATTTATCACATAAAAAGAACACATAAAAAACCGATGACCTTTACATGATGGAACATATTAGAACCAATATGATAGCGATTCATTTACACAAAGCTAAAATGAACAATCGTCACAGCCTGACAGGCGAGGGTCCAGGGGCCGCTTAGGCCCCGGAAGCTCCAGGGTCTCCGGTTGCCGGAGATGCGTTTTACCCGTTTTCTCGGAAACAAATCTGAACACAATGTATATAGATTTATGGTTCTATTTTCACATTTGTTTCGCATAAACCCGCATCGATATTGAAGAATATGCCGGACTCCATTTGACTTCCTGGTTTGACACAAACAAAACGGGCCTTTTACACACCACTACACGTCTTGGCACTCTATCTGTAATTTTTATGTTTGTTTTATTTTATGTTTTTGTTTTTGTTTTCTCTGTTTTTGTTTTTTGTTTTTTTGTTTTTTCTTTTGCTTTTTCTTCTGTTTTTTTTTTTGGTGCGGCCAAGGGGGGGTCGTTCGCACCGGACGACCCCCCCCTAACGACGCCCCTGATAATCCACGGAAGCGTCGCCATCACATTCCTGCTGAATAAATTTATTAAAGCATGGTCTTTCCATACATGTATATCGTTGATTGAACAATCACCATGCATTCAAGAAGCTTGTTCAAGACTAAGCTATCAATTGAAGTGCACTTAGGCCCAGATTGAGCATATGTAAAACTGTAACACCTGAAATCCGCTGAGATTAAGTTCTTGGGCAGCGGGAGTCTGTAAATGACAGGAGTTCCAATCAAGTTTTATTATTTAATTGTTCGTGAAGCCACCTGACAAAAAATATAGTTATCCTTCAAGTCTTTGCTATGTTTTGTCCAGTTTTCTTACTTCTGAAGGGGTCATTATCAATATTTTTGGGGTATTCAAATTGTAATTTTGTACATGTACCCGCAACTTTGTACCCAGTCATTGGCACTTGAGTAACCATTTCAGCACTACACATTTCTCTATCAAAGTTTAGCCAAAATGTGTTGGTGTCTTGGTTTATTGGAAGGAAATAGTATTGTTAAAAGTTGGTTTCATGCAAATTGTATCAAACTACTGCAACAGTGTGCCAGAAAATATTAATATCTGTTAGGGGGCTGCCTCCTAAATTGAGTGGTGTGGTGTAAGAGTTATCCTCCCCTCACTGTCTCGCTCCAGGAAACTTCACCAGCCTGACAAGACTAGGCCGCCTTGCATGTTTCTGCCAGTCTCTATTTATGAGGTGGCATAATTTTGATCAGTCTATGCAGGGCGCACATAGTTTTTGATCTCCACTGTGCCAGAATACTCATTTAGGGCTATTCCGGAAAAGAAGGTATGGGGTGGGGGCAGATGGCAGATTGTTTTACTATCCACCACCCATAGAAATGAATTTACCCCCGCAACAAGGACACACAGAATTCAATTATCCATGCATCCCAGCTCCCATAGAAAAAAAAAAACATGGTCGTTGTTGTTGTTTATGGGGACCTCTTCCCAGGCCAATGTTTCAGACTTTTTGCGTTTTGGTTCATCATCATCATCATTTGCTGCTGATGCCGCCAGATCTACATGTTCGGAGTTATTCACTGTGACCGTGCCGACAGTGTCAATTGCTTTTTTGAAGCGTAAAAAATGTCCCAGTTTTTTTTGGAACACTTCGTCGTTCAGATTTTTTAGTTGATCCATATCGTCGAAACCACTGCTTTGAAAATTATCTATGTATGCCGCCAAATTGATTGAATTCAAAAAAATTCTAACAGATTCCATATTGAATTTGATGCTCAAGAGTTATGCCAGTCGAACAGACCGTCAGCACGATCGGAAGAAAATGACGGCAAAACTTCGCCTTGGTACTCATTGGGCACATTTGTATATTTCGCCACATTCGCATATACGACCAGTTTTCACATTATTTTGTACTAATACAATTTTTAAGTTTCTAGGAACAAATTTAATTCGTAAATCAACTTATTGCTAGAAACTTTACAAAAAAAAAGAAACAGGGTGCACACTCTGACAAGACCTCATTCTTCCATAGAGGGCGCTTTTCATGAAGGTGACTGAATGAGATGATCAGGAGCTCCCAGGAAGATACGAGGATTGCCAGCAAGAAATGACATAAGAACAGACAACACAAAATTTTGGGTAGTGTTTTAATAAATAAATGAATGAAAACAGTGCCCAGACATTGGCACCATTGGTTTTATTTACCCACCATCCATAGACTCCATTTCTTTATTAAACCTACCATCCACCGAATTGGATTTCATTTTAACACGACCACCCATAGGAAAAACAGGCTTGTCATCCCGCCCGCCCATGCCTTTTTTCTGGAATAGCCCTTGGCAAGGTGAGGAGTGGAGGTTGTGTAACGACTTGTCTCTTGCCTGGGGAAAATGTTCAGACCTCTGACTGAACAAATGTCAAGACCGACTCACTCAATTCTTTAAGGTTCATTGATTGGAGACTGCTGTCTACTCTGACCATGAAATCTGACTGCTGAATGCTGAAAGTGACCGGCACTAAGCACTGAATGTGACCGGCACTGAGTGCTGCATGCGACTGCACTGAGAGCTGAAAGTGACCGTCACACTGACTACTGAAAGTGACCTCTGCTGAGTGCTGAATGTGATCGAAACTGAGCACTGAATGTGACTGGCACACTGAGTGCTGAATGTCACTGTCACACTGAGTGCTGAATGTGACTGTCACACTAAGTGCTGAATGTGACTGGCATACTGAATGCTGAATGTGACTGGCACACTGAGCACTGAGTGTGACTGGCACACTGAGTGCTGAATGTGACTGGCACACTCAGTGCTGAATGTGACTGGCACACTGAGCACTGAATGTGACTGGCACACTGTGTGCTGAATGTGACTGGCACACTGAGCACTGAATGTGACTGGCACACTGAGTTGAATGTGATTGGCACACTGAGCACTGAATGTGACTGGCGCACCGAGTGCTGAATGTGACTGGCACACTGAGCACTGAATGTGACTGGCACACTGATCACTGAATGTGACTGGCACACTGATCACTGAATTTGACTGGCACACTGATCACTGAATGTGACTGGCACACTGATCACTGAATGTGACTGGCACACTGAGCACTGAATGTGACTGGCACACTGAGCACTGAATGTGACTGGCACACTGATCACTGAATTTGACTGGCACACTGATCACTGAATGTGACTGGCAAACTGATCACTGAATGTGACTGGCACACTGAGCACTGAATGTGACTGGCACACTGAGCACTGAATGTGACTGGCACACTGATCACTGAATTTGACTGGCAAACTGATCACTGAATGTGACTGGCACACTGAGCACTGAATGTGACTGGCACACTGATCACTGAATGTGACTGGCACACTGAGCACTGAATAAGACAGGCACACTGATCACTGAATGTGACTGGCACACTGAGCACTGAATGTGACTGGCACACTGATCACTGAATGTGACTGGCACACTGAGCACTGAATGTGACTGGCACATTGATCACTGAAAGTGACTGGCATACTGATCACTGAAAGTGACTGCCACACTGAGCACTGAATGTGACTGGCACACTGAGCACTGAATGTGACTGGCACACTGATCACTGAATGTGACTGGCACACTGAGTGCTGAATTTGACTGGCACACTGAGCACTGAATGTGACTGGCACACTGATCACTGAATGTGACTGGCACACTGAGCGCTGAATGTGACTGGCACACTGAGCGCTGAATGTGACTGACACACTGATCACTGAATGTGACTGCCACACTGATCACTGAATGTGACTGCCACACTGAGTGCTGAATTTGACTGGCACACTGATCACTGAATGTGACTGGCACACTGATCACTGAATGTGACCAGTACCGAGTGCTACATGTGAGAAGAATGCTACATGAGACTTCAGTTTTGAGCTCATATTAGCTTCAGTACTGGAGATATGGCAACATTAATTTTTTGCCATACATCATAATCTGTGTCCACGCAAGCTCTGTTAACATTCAAATTTAGCAATTATGCTTAAGTTAATATTCAATTGTTTGATATTCTTCTGTTTTCACAGGTATTGTGAACCACATGATAGAACAAGTCGGAGAGGCGTCTAAAATGTTATTTTCTCTGAAAGAGGTGAAGAAATCCATGAAACCCGACGACGTTACTATCATAGGATTCTTTGATAATCTGGAGGCCCCTTTACTGAGAACGTACATGGATGCTGGTGAGATAATGATCCAACTAAACACCTCAACAAAAGTAAGTTCCCCCCTAAACATTGGCTAATATTTTCTAAGATATTTATGCGATCGTCACGAGATTTCACACAGAACATCGGTTTGGCCAGCGCAACAATCTGTGAAAATGAGTACCCTGTAGGTGGTGCTATGCCTGAATGAGTATGAATTCAATGCAAGACGGTTGCATTTCAAAAATTGCAAAACAGATTATCAAAGACGGATTTTATTCAATAACCAACAAATCCTAACAGGTAGAGCAATGACTGCACTATCCACTCACAAGGTTTGACCAGAGCAACAATCGGTCAAAATGATTATCGTGTAGGTGGTGCTATGCCTGAATGGGCATGCATTGAATGCAAGACAGTAGCATTTCCATAAATTGCAAAACAGATTATGAAAGAAAGATTTTGTTCGGTAACGAACAAATCCGAACCGGTAGGGCAAAGACACTGCTATCCAATCACATGGGTTGACCAGAGCAGCAGTCGGTGAAAATGATTACCACGTAGGTGGTGCTATGCCTGAATGGGCATGCATTGAATGGAAAAAGGTAGCATTTTCATAAATTGCAAAACATATTATCAAAGACAGGTTTTATTCAATAACGAACAAATCCTAACCGATAGAACAAAACAGTACTGCCCAATCACACGGTTTGACCAGAGCACCAATCAGTGAATATGATTATGGTGTAGGTGGTGCTATGTCTTAACCCTGTCAGGCTTGGAGGGCTATTATGGCTCCCTGCTACCAAACTTGCTCTCCCATCTCCGGAGCGACAAAAAAATGAAAGCAGGCTCTTCAGTTTGTCATATTGGGGTCATTTTGAAAGTATTTTCATAGCCCCCGAGCAGAGGATCATGGGTAAATCCAAGATGGCGACCATTTGGGGTACCAGAAAAGTGATGTTTTCATCCTGTTCCTTCGAACGTTCTGCTTTTGCCCGCGGAAAAGTGAGTAAAAATAATTTTATTTCACACCGGACTATCATTTACTAATTTTTCATGCATTTTGCAAGGAAAATACATAAATAAAAAAATCGAAAAATCTGACCGAAAAATCGACCAAAAATGCCATTTGGAAAATGTCGTCAGTGTGACGTCATCAGATCGGCCATCTTCGATTTACCCATGATCCTCTGCTCGGGGGCTATGAAAATGCGTTCAAAATAACCCTAATATGACAAACTAAAAAGTCTACTTTCAATTTTTTGTCGCTCCGGAGATAGGCCTGGAGGGCTATTATGGCTCCCTCCTACCAAACTTGCTCTCCCGACAGGGTTAAGGCATAGCACCACCTACGTCATAATCATATTCACTGATTGGTGCTCTGGTTAAACCGTGTGATTGGACAGTACTGTTTTGTTCTATCGGTTAGGATTTGTTCGTTATTAGATAAAACCTGTCTTTGATAATATGTTTTGCAATTTATGAAAATGCTACCTTCTTCCGTTTAATGCATGCCCATTCAGCACCAGCGCATTCAGCGCATAGCACCACCTACATGGTAATCATTTTCATCGATTGCTGCTCTGGTCAAATCGTGTGATTGAATAGCAGTGTCTTTGCCTTACCGGTTCGGATTTGTTCGTTACTGAACAAAATCTGTCTTTGATAATCTGTTTTGCAATTCATGGAAATGCTACCGTCTTGCATTCAATG
>JAVTVY010042726.1:0-19487 GCA_036873755.1 Hanleya hanleyi | reverse complement strand
TGAAGGCCCAACCCAAGGTTGAAGAACATAATGTGAACTCGAGGCTATGGAAGGATTTGTTCAAAGAAAGTATGGACGCCGAGATGGGCGAGATGTTGGAGGCCACAGGAAACAAGTTTCAACGCAAAGGGTATTCGAAAGAGGAAGCTGCAATTTTAGCCCATAACAGATTGGCACCCAGACTACGACGGGCTTTACATCAGCAGTATGTCGACTTACTGACCCATATGAAATTGTTGGATAAGGACCCAGTCCATATGGAAATTGAAAGAACAGCGTCGATGTTGAAAACCTCGGGCGTGAACTGGAAAGCGGCGTATGTCAGAGCAATAGCACAAAAGAAACATTTGTTCGAACGCATCATTAAACAACGTTAAAGCATTAAGAAAGTATGTTAAAGCGTTGAGACGAGCGTTAAGGCGTAACGACGGGCGTTGACGAGCGTCACTGCATTTCGATGAATTGGTGTCAATTCCATGAAACCAGAGCTTCTGAGCTAATTCACCAGGGTGTTGAAGCGTTGAGCTAAGCGTTGATGGGCGTTACTGTCTATAAAAGCGAGCGTATTCCCAAAACACGCACAGTCGACGTTCAACCGTCAACATGGCTTATACTTGTTCTGAGTGTGAACGCACGTTCACCAGACATTGCGATATGATGCGACACCAGAAAAATATACATGGGACTGAAGACGCCGAGGAGCCCGTTGAGGCAGATACTGATACAGAGATTGATGAGAGTGCATCGACTGATACCGAATCCAAGATGGCTGACAGTCTATCTACCGATATGGAGAGCTTGACCTCAGAGAATCAGCCTTCATCCCAGGAAAGTGAGGCAGAACCTGCCTTCTGGGATCGTATTGTGACAGCAGCTATCAATACTCACGCTGAAGCGATCGAGGACGCCGGAGAGGATAATTTACAACAGACGTACACCCAAATGCGCCCCCGCATCAGGAAAACAACCATGGCGATCTATGAACAGTATACCTTACTACCGCTTGAAATGAAAGGGGACCCCACGCACAGGTCCATCATGAAGACCAAGCGTCACTTGGAAGAGGATATGGGTTTACCACCCACCGAGGCCCTGGAAAATGCGATCAAAATGCGCAAACAACTGTTTCAGAACATGCTGCCCGAAGAATATCCAGGCCTGGCCGACGATGATTAGAATAAACGGTTCAGAATGAACATGACCGAAGAAGGAACTCTCTGAAATGGCGACTTCTGATTGGACAAGAATACATCTAACAGACAGGAACGAATAGGACAGATGCAAATGGCGGTCTCTGATTGGACAAAAGTCTTTCTTGAATTGTAAACATACCCAACGCGGCTCCCCCAGCGTGGGTATGTTATGATGGAGGGGAAAATAAACTATATGAAAAAAAAACTTGTTGTTGTTGTTGTTCCGTCATGTGTCATCCTTGTTGTTGTTTTCTCTCTCTCTCCGGTCTATATCATGGCGTCAAAACGTCTAGCAGGACCCATACAAGGACCAGTTTTCGACACTAGGTGACCACATCCCGACGGAATGGCCAGTTTTCGACACCGGATGTTCCGCCATCTTGAACATACGTGCCGCCATCTTGGATATGGCCCATAATGCACCGGGTCAAAATACTCGCTTCTGATTGGCTGAGAGCTCTGTGACGGATTTGAAATACTCGCTTCTGATTGGACAAGAGCTCCGCATTACTCACTGGCGGCCATCTTGTACCCACCTCCCACATGTCACTCACACTGGCGGCCATCTTGTACCCACCTCCCACATCTCCCTCACACTCGCGGCCATCTTGTACCCACCTCCCACATCATGACACTCGCGGCCATCTTGTACCCACCTCCCACATCTTGCACTCACTCACACTCGCGGCCATCTTGTACCCACCTCCCACACATGACACTCGTGGCCATCATCTCGCGGCCATCTTGTACCCACCTCCCACACATCTATATATAGAGCGATAGATATCTTGATTATCATGATTTGTGAACATTGGCGGCCATCTTGTACCCACCTCCCACATCTCAGTCACACTCGCGGCCATCTTGTACCCACCTCCCACACATCTATATATAGAGCGATAGATATCTTGATTATCATGATTTGTGAACATTGGCGGCCATCTTGTACCCACCTCCCACATCTCACTCACACTCGCGGCCATCTTGTACCCACCTCCCACACATCTATATATAGAGCGATAGATATCTTGATTATCATGATTTGTGAACATTGGCGGCCATCTTGTACCCACCTCCCACATCTCACTCACACTCGCGGCCATCTTGTACCCACCTCCCACATGGCGGCCAATCCCACATGGCGGCCATCTTGTATCCACCTCCCACATGGCGGCCATCTTGTACCCACCTCCCACATGGCGGCCATCTTGTACCCACCTCACACATGACACTCGCGGCCATCTTGTACCCACCTCCCACACATCTATATATAGAGCGATAGATATCTTGATTATCATGATTTGTGAACATTGGCGGCCATCTTGTACCCACCTCCCACATCTCACTCACACTCGCGGCCATCTTGTACCCACCTCCCACATGGCGGCCATCTTGTACCCACCTCCCACATGGCGGCCATCTTGTACCCACCTCCCACACATCACGCATGCGCACACCCCCAATAACCCCCCAATGCCCATACACTTATGACGTCACACCAGGTTCTGCGCATGCGCAGTGGGGGGGTATCTCATCAATTTGCGTTATGTATACTACTAATGACCTTAACTCTAATAATTAACGTATTATCGATGACTACATCCAACCCTACATTACATTCAACTGATTCAACTGGAATACCCAATCGTAACAATTAGTACTGTGCATATAACCGATTTTCACAAGTTTTTAACCGTATTTGACCCAAAAGTGACCCTAAAATGACCTTACTTCTTATAATAAACGTGTTATCTATGACTACCTGACACTCTACACTACTTACAACTAATTCAACTTAGATACTCATTGGTAACAAACAATGCGGTGGATGTTAATTTATAACCGATTTTTACCCATTTTTGACCTTACTTGACCCAAAGAGTGACCCCAAAATGACCTTAATTGACCAAAATAAGGGTGGTATCCCCTCCTACCTTGATCCCTACCACTCAAAGAACTAATTTAGCATGGGTACCCATTTGTAACAAGAAATGCCATCGAAAGTTTATAAAAGCGTTTTGGGGGTCTTTGGCCGGCCGACAACAAAAATACACTGCCGCCTCTTCCACGTTATCATATCTCGATTCTTTTATACTGATTCGGACTCATTTTTAGTGGACCAGGTATGCCGTTCAAATCATTGAAAACAGACTATGGCTCCCTGAATTGTAATTCGGTGGTATATTTGATATTCGGTCATTCATTGGAACGGATAGTCTATTGATAATTGGTAAATACACTGGCAAGGTTATGGAATGCAAGAGCTCACTTCATAAAGGCTCCGGCACAATAGCCGACAGTCGGTGTAGTAAGCATGTACGGGTGTATTCATGTAGTTCAGAACTATTTATATTTCTTAACCAAAAATACCCATCAGGGGACATTACTCTAATCGCCATATTCCCATTAAAGACTTGAAAACCATTGCTCAGATGACTGGCACGCTGCTTGCCAGATCTGCAGCTATGTTATAGTTAATACTATGAAATCTGAGCTTCTCTACCTAAACACAACTTGATGCACAAGCGTTCAGTCTTTCCGGGATCGTTATCAAGTGCACAGATTGAAAATAAGTTTAATTTTTGTATTATTTGAAATTGATAATATAATTGTCGACAAATTGATTGCTGTAAAGTCCAATACAATTTGTTGTTGTTGTTATTGTTGTTGTTACAGATCTCTTGATTGTATAATGTTTAAATTATGTCTAATTTTTATTGCACGCGCATTAAATTGTCTGTTAAATCTACTATTAAGTGTTATAATAAATGTATTGAATGTTCACCATCTTCTTTATCTAATATTCAGCTATCTCTCTCTCGCGTGGATCGACACATACAAAGGTAGCCTTGGTAAGATTCTCATTACATTTTGGTACCGTGTGACCAGTTCATCTTTTCTTTTGTGCTCGAATACGACTTGGAAGGGAAACCGTCTGTGTGTTTTACGCATAGCATGATAGCGTAGGTCAGGTCAAAATGGCGAAAGGTGGTGTTTCTGAGACATTTTACGCAGAGGACCAATGGGAATTTCCGTGTATATCGGATAGAAAGAGAGAGTTAATTGAAGATACTATACCGGAAAGTGGAGGAGCGCCATTGAGAAAGCTTGCGACCGTATTGACAGACTTCTTGATAATCAGTTAGATAAGCTTGGAATGGGAACAGGGGCGGACATAATGCATCCCGGACAAAGACCTGGAGGGATGAGGGTGGCATCAAACTCTGGGGGAGCCAATGAGAGCGCAAGCTGACGCGACGTGAAAAGGAGTCAGATAGATTTGACGGAAAAATATAGAAGGGAAGGATTACGTGGTTTATTTCGAACCAGTAGCACATTGGAATGACTGACCTCCCACTGAAAAGGCCCAGCAGTTGGTCATGACTTGAGGCGCAGAGGCTTTTGGATGATTTATCTAATGTACAGTTGTATAGCTATGTCGCATTGAAGATGCCGCTAATCAAACGTTTTGATCCTCAAGAAAGGGAAGGGGCGCAGAAATGTGAATTTCGGGTCCGGCGTAAAAGGCATGATAAATCGCTTTCAGAATATGGGTATGCCCTTCGACGATTGACCTGCTTAGCATTTCCCGACCTGCCTCATGTATATCGCGAAACGAATATCCTGAAGCAATTCATCAACGGTATTGGATTAAAAAGAACACTTTCGGCATCCCAAAAACTTAGAAGCCGCCAAATCTTTGACTTTCGAGTATGAAACCGTGAAGGGAGCTCAGCCGACCCCGCCAAAACCACCTCACTTTACACGGTGGGGGTTCAAGCCGTTGCTGACACTTTTGATGGTTCTTTATCCCATCTAGAAAAGGTTGTACAGTTATTGCAGACATAGATCGGAGTTCTGATGCAGTCTATTGAGGGTAGTTGTGGTCAATTAGCCGGTCAATCGAATTTCACCAATCGTCGTCGGGGAAGGACTAGGCCTGATACAGAATGTTATTTTCGTCATAAAACCGGGTGTCTTTCATATGACTGTCCAGAGAGGTTACCGGGGACAGAACAATCCACAAATCTACATTCAGGAAGTTGAGATGCAGATATTAGTTTGTTAAATTAGGCGGGATTGGGCGCGAGTACAATGGTTCAACCCGTGATGAGTTAGTCAGTATGGACGACCAATTGTGGGTTTCCGTAGAATATCTGAGGCATGTTTATTTGCAGATATGTCACCATCTGGTAGAGCTGTTACATTCTATGTAACAGGATTCAGACGAATGATGTAGCGGAACTATTGGTCGAGTTACAGGATGTATTCATGGGTACTGATGGGTAGACCTGGATGCACTGGCATCGTAAACCATCACATCACAAAAGGAGAAGTCATTCCTGTAAATGTTCTCAACGTAGACTCCCTTTATTGAAGCCAGAAACCGCAGATAAGGAGTTAGAACGCATCAAGGATGTGATAGAACCTAACAAAATTCCTTGGTCACTCCGGTCTTGGTTTGTACAGATTTCCGGAAGTTAAACTCCATAACTATTAAGGATGCTTACCCACTCCCCCGCATAGATCGTTGGGTACATTATCTGATTCCTGTTGGTTTAGCACCTTGGATTTGGTATCAGGCTATTGGTAAGGTATAATGGGTTATAGTGACCATGAAAGGACAACGTTCTCCACTAATAAAGGACTATTTCAGTTCAAGGTGACATCTTTTGGGTTATGTAATAGCCCTGATACTTTTGAACTTTTGATGGAGTTGGTCCTTCGAGGATTACAATGGGAGAGCTGTATTTCTCATACTTCTCTCCTGCAGGAAGCTAGCCTATGTTTATGTATACTATGATTGTCTTTTTGAATTTGGCATTAATGCTGTTATATGGAATACGGAATAGGTTTTTTGATTATGAACGCGGGTATTCTTTAATGGACGACGGCTGAATTATGAATGACGGACCAGCCGCTTGTAATTTGCTACTTGGACGATGTAACAATATTTGGCAGTACATGTGAAATGGCTCAGCAAAGTTTGAGGGATGTATTTTTTCGGCTAAGAAAGGCTAGTCTCAAGCGTAAACCCTCTAGGTTTTCTCTATTCCGTACTGCGATATTGTTTCTGGGGCATACTGTATCTGGGGAAGGGGTGAGGTGTGACCTCGTTAAGGCAGAAGCCGTATCCAACTCACCTAAACCAACGAATATTTCAGAGGTGCGAGGTTTACTGGGTCTGGCGGGATATTATGGTAAGATTATTTACTAGAAAATAAAGAAAAGTTTGTGAGGAGTGACAAATTTGAAGGATCTTTTAGTTTTCTCGACAATATTAGCCTACTCTTCCGCAATACAGATGCAAGTTTATGTGGAATGCTGGAGGTTTGTCTCAAGTCCAGGAACGGAACGTGTAATTGCTTACGAGGTAAGTATTTGAGAACACATCAAAGGAGGTATTGTGTGCCACGTCTCTCTCGCGAATTGATTGCTGTTGTCACATTCGTGAAGCATTTTATGCATTATCGTTGGGGCCGAAAATTCACTCTTCGAACCGATCATGTCGCCTTGATCTGGTTAAGTAATTTTAAAAAATTCGGAAGGCATGGTCGAACGCTGGATATCCTCCTTAGATACGTATGACATGGAGATTCAGCCTCGTCGGGGTGCGCTGCACGGGAACGCGGATGCTTTGTCGCGTCAGCCTCATCGATCTTATAAGTGTCCTTTCTGCCCGGATTGTTCTTCTTAGGCTGAGATCAAGAGTAACAAAGTCATGGGTCACGTGGGTACGGGTCCGGGGACACATGGGCTGCAAGTCCCTGGCCCTGAAAACGATGCTACGGTTGGAGTTAGTGAGCTGTATCTTTCAGGAACTACGTTTGAGGATTTAATCGGTAGTGCGGATTCGGGTTGTCAGTCTGCAGCTGTGTGGATGGACAGATGGACCCTGTCGCAAATTAAGATTTGGCAACAGCAAGATGACACAATTCAACAACTCACTACTTCAAAGGTATGTTTTCTGCTAAGCCGTTTTTGAACGTCTTTTAAGAAGTGCTTCTCGGGCCTTAAGGACATTATGTGCCTGCAGAATGGTATACTGTACTACCGCTGGTTCGAGGAAAGAACATTTGAATATATTCTTCTGTTCGTAGCGCTTCATGGCAGTCATGTCAGTGATACGGCTATTCACTTTGGTAGGTTACAATACACTATTGAGTTGTCCAAGTAAGCGAAACACAATAAAAGTTAGCTATGATATTATCCAATAATAAAACAACCGAAAATTTTACGCGGGATATTCTTACCACGAACATTCACCTTTGGAGGAAGTGACGTCATTTACTGTATTTTAACCTAAAGAAAGGAAACTTGAGAAACACTTGACACCATAGATAGGATAGTGTATTATCTGAAGCGGCGCTGGGGTAATATTACAGCCAAACTCCAAAAAATATACATTATGCAGCTAATTCTGTTAGTCACCCACCATCTATGGAATCAGTGGCATTTGACATCTATACTAAATAGTCCTAATGCACTAAAAATATCTTTAAAATAAAGTTGAGAAGTAATCTTGACAAAATTCCCCATGTACGTGTACCACGTCCAATGGGACAAGCAGGATAGATACTGACATAATCATAGGCTTATCAAGGTAGATAATCGCATTATTGATAAGCGATATGCAGAACGCTGAGAGCTAAAATAGAAATGAATTTGTGTAATTTTAGCCTGCGAAACTATGTAAAATTGCTGACTGGCTGGGAAATTTGTAGGTAATTCAATGTAAAATTATCTCAGACTGAAATCTTTCTCCGTGTTGATCTTTTTCATGTAATAACAGCAGATTTCGGAACATAGAAGAATGTCCCTCCCGAGCGACCGGAATGACGAGTTTGTTGGGGTAGGTGGTGTTTTCCGAGTTATTTTTAGTAATTACAAAAATGTGATGTCTAGTATTATCCTTCATCAGCATCCTATATCAGGATGAAATAAAACTTACCTGCTAAATTATGGTCCCCATGAATTTAGAACAGTACTTCTCAGAGGGAATATAGAATGAATTGTTTAATGTGTTCATCCGTACTGATTATTCTAACTAAATTAAGTTGTCAAACGTTGATGTTTGGATGAAATATGAATCAACATCCTCCGTCTGTAGGTTAAATTACACTATTGATTTCTCCCATTACGCGCCTTAAACAATTTCTGTTCGCCCCCGGAAAACTGACCTTCTTGTATCTTAGTCTGAAACTATATACTGATGTTGTTCATTACAACTCGTCTCTCATCACGTGAAATCTACCAAACCACACTGCAATCCAACTGAGTTTTGAGAACACAGACTGTGTTCTGGGACGATCACTTTCCAACAGTCTGAGCTGGTCATGTGAGTATTGTCGTTTGATCGTGTCCTGTACAGATCACAGGGTCGCCACTGTCACAAGATTTTCAGGAATAAATGGAGACTTACTACGTAAGCGGAAAACAATAAAAGCTATGATATTACGCATAACCTGGGGCTGGGGCCGTATGAACCTATGTATTGCAAGATCCTCATGTATTTCATATGAACAGTCACAATCAAGAGCGTGACTGAGATACGTCATATTCTAGATAACGACTTTACAACAAAAATCATAAGGAGTAGGAATACTGATCAGCGATACGGATTTGATATTTTTGGACCATCATGATGTCTTGTTGGTATAATTGAAAACTGTTGACCGCTTCTCTCTTGTAGAAAACCTGCCCATTTTTATGTAGGTCGGTTAGGTCGTTGGGTTATGGACGCGGAGATTCTTTAATGGACGACGGCTGAATATTGAATGACGGACAAGACGTTCGAGTATTTTCCATTAATGGAAAAATCGAGCATTTAATGCGGGATATTCTTACCACGACATTTACTGTATTTTAATCTGAATAGGAAACGTACATTGAGCGCGCCTCGTCGTAGAGCGTATTTTGTGAGTTTGGATGTCCGATGTTGGGTAAGGCAGTGTAACGTATGCCAGGCTCCCGTGGGCCTCCGCTTCAACAAATTCGGGTTGGGATGCCTCTGGATAGGATAGCCATTGATGTCTAGGAATGTCACAAAAGTACTAACGGGAATCGGTACAAGCATACGCTACGGTGGATCATACGGCGTCGACTGATGATCTCTTGACAGAATTTATCAGTTGATACGGGGTTCCAACTGCGATTCACTCTGATCAAGGGAGGGAATTCGAGACTTAATTATCCGGTCATGTGAATTGTTGTGTGTTCAATAGACAAGATCTACACCTTATCATCCACAGTCCGATAGGCTTCGTGGACGTCTTAACCACACATTACTTCAGATGCTTTCAGTCTAATTAAATTAGAATATGTCCGACTGGGATGGGTTGAGTATGTGGAATGGCTGAAGACAGTTGTTCCAAAGTCGTTTGAATTTGCGCATTCTCAGTTGGCTAAGGCTGCGCTGAGACAAGAACGGTATTACGATCTAGGCCTTAAGCCGCAGAAATATAAAGTTGTCTGCGTTGGTACCCCCCTTCGGTGGCGCAAAAATTGGGTAAATGGTGGGTAGGTCCGTATAAAATTCTGGATAAATTATCTGACGTGACCTAGCAAATTCAGGATGTTAGTAGGGGCGCTCTTGCTAAGGTGATTCACGTTCACCAGTGAAAACCTTAGGAGGCTGAGGAAATAAACGAACGGCTTACTGAGGATGTCGAAGGTTGCCAGATTGAAAGCTTTTTGACAGATGGAACTTCTAATTTGAGGCATGTAGACGAGGAGGAGGAAAGTGTGAGGGTAGAACCGAGAATGTCTCTTATAGTAGAGAATTAGGCGAGATGCTCAAAGTTTGGATGGGCGATTAGAAGGCCTGTACCGTACACTAAATTAATGGGTGTTAGCATGACTAGGTTTGGGACCCCGCATCGTATGGGAGTAGATGATGAACGACTATTTGAACGACTGTTTATTTGATTCTGTCTGCCGTATCATGAACTGGCTCGTTTTTGTTCGTGTCAAAGTCTGATAGTTAGTGACAAGTACTGGGACATGAGATGGATCTAAATATGCGGATCAGTTGAATATAAGAGTGCCTATCTCGGGGAAGTTTCACAAAGGTACCATGCATGCCTGTTTTGGAATCTTTGTCCAGATTTGTGTCCTATGATTTGTTAAGGTACCATGCCAGTCTTGGGCAGGGAGGCACAGGGTGTATAGGATGCCCGATCTCATAATTAATTTTTTCTTCTTACTTTTGCCCCTAGATAGGACATTCCCTTCCGGTTGACATCCACTTCCGGTTACCGTTTTGTCTCGGCTTACAATATGATCGCGGTCCGTCCTTTATTGTCTGTTGAATCGTCTATTAAGTCTCTTAAATGTATTGAACGTTTATTATATTGTTCTCATGAATCAATCTAATCTTCAGCTATTTCTCTCGCGTGGTTCAGCACATAGAAAGGTATCCAAATCGAATCTGGGTTGACGTTGGGTCTGCCTTGGGTTTCAATAAATATGGGTTTCTTGTCATTGATAGATGATACTATTTTCTGTTATTCCCGTTCTGAGTGAGGTTACGGCTTGCGGGGACCACAGTTACAAGACACTTAACTCATTTATTTGGGTAGACCCCAGCACAGCGCAATTCCCAAGTGTTCAAACTCTCATATTTGCGACACCTATCCGACATGGTTGATCTGATGCCATCTCTGGATGGTCATGACCCCTTGAAGAATGAAGACCGGAATGTCGTAGGGAGTAATGGACGGCAAAGCGAAACCCAATCGGAAGCTGGTCGACCCAATGGTTGTTCATCTCACGCAAGAGAAGAAGCTCAGAGGAAACGCCACGCCGCTGTGGCTAAAGCTTCGCATGAGCTGATGCGGAATGAGATGCACAGTATTAGAGACGAAGCGGTCATGATCCTCAAAACACACCAGACGGTCACAATGAAATGATGACACATTCGTGTACCGTAGATTATGTCGCCAGCCACCTAAACGGTCGATTGAAGCCCATGACTGAAAAGGTATTACCGTGAATGATGTTGAATGATGTTAGTCTCCCCTGGGCAGACTGTATAGAGTCTCGAAACAGGCCTTCTAACAGGCGCACGAAGTGGCTAAATTCGAATCATGACGCGCCTCCATTTGAAGCGCTCTGGTTGGTTACTCTCTTTCTAGAGCCAGGATAGCCCTTAAACTGTAGAACTGTTTGTCCAATCCAGCGATTGGCCTTTCGATCCGCACCATTTTGAATTAAGACCAGCTTTCTCATTGACCCACTTTTTATAAGAGACAACAGTGAGAGAGATCTATAAACAAAAGCCAAATTATACTTGCACACTTCGAAGTTCCACTTGAGTGTGAAAGTAAAAATTCTCATATATTGTAGCTTGTTTCATAAGATTAATAGTTTATTTCCTAGACACCAGCTGTTATTCGATTAACATCAATACAATTTATGTTGTGGCCTATCTTGATGTTTCATACTTACATCCCTAAATCGCGGAAGCTCTGTGATCGGTCAATAGTCAGAACACAGAAACGGGGGTAACGAAATGAGCGAAAATTAAATCGGGAACGGTGCCTGTAGATCTTATATTAGTAGTATATAAACGGGAAATTCAGTAATATTTTTGATGGTGAGGGTGTGAAGTCACGTGGATATGACGTTTTCACTGAGGCGTACGGTCTTTTTTAGGAGTAAATAACTCATGCTGGGCCGTCACGTGACCAGAAGTGACCTCTGACCAAGACGTGACCTTTGACTCGGATGTGACCTTTGACCCAGAAGTGACGTCATCCGTGACGTCACAGTGACGTCACTTCCGTGATTTCAATGTTAGTCCCAATGGGGAACCCACTCATAGACATTTGTGGTATGGGGTGTGGTACTTTTTTTTCTCTGTCTCGCGCTGTAGAACACGATGGTAGGGGTGTCGAGGCCATGGGTTGGATTTTGCCGAATAGTCCAGGACTGGGGTGGACATGTTAGGCCCAGTAGTCTCCCCATTTTTGGAAAGTAAAAATCAAGAGAAGTAATCTATTTGCCCCTTAGTAGTAGAGACAGCAGAGACACATTATATCTTAAAGCCTTAACGCATTCGGACCATATACTGGTCCATCGCGGCTCCAAAACTACGCATGCGCCGTCAGAACTTTTCAGAGAAATTCACCCCATGGCCACGAGATCTCTCACATCGTGTTCTACAGCTCGAGACAGAGAAAAACAAGGTGCCATACCGCAAATGTCCACGTACTGCGCCAGAATGGGCCTAACATGTCCACCCCAGGCCTGAACTTTTCAGCAAAACTCATCGCCTCATCGTGTTCTGCAGCGCGAGACAGAAAAACCAAGGTGCCACACACACCGAAAATGTCTATGGGTGGATTCTCCATTGGGACTAACTTTGAAATCACCGAAGCGTACGTTCTTCTTTACGGGTAGATAACTCTTGTTGGGTCGTTAGGAGACCGGAATTGACCTTTGACCCGGACGTGACCTTTGACGCGGAAGTGACGGCACTAAAAGTGACGTCACAGTAGCGTCAGATCTACGTGACTCCACACCCTCAATCCCCACCCTCAAAAATAATGAATTTCCCGTTTATATACTACTGATATTAATCAGATTGGTCCAAATACCATTTGCAGCAACAAAGTCAATTTTTCACCGGTGCGCAATGCGATACCTGACTAGACTTCGGACAACTCCAAGAGGGCCATTCAATGGCGATGGGTGAATTATGATCGAATTAAACGAGAAGATTAATATTTTCGAAGTACAGTAAGCAGTTCCGTCGATGAAGTTTGACAAGTGGCTCAAATTGTGCTTTGATGACAAAATCTTAGGGACTGATGTATACATAACTTCACCAATATTCGCACGTGTCCGATTAATATCGCTAGGCAAGCAAATCTCGCAGCGCAGATGCGCAGATGCCTCACCAAATGATATAAGATTTGTATTTGTGAATTCTTATCAGGAATATGACTTTTGTAATAGCTGCGAATTTAGGAAATCTTTGCTTTCTCTTTTTCATTTTCCCCATAAGATAAAATCAGGTATAATCCCTCTAATTTTCTAAACACACTCCCTCCTCCATCATCTCCATCCGCGACTCTTGTCCCATGCCCTCCATTTTGGGCCAGTCCAAATAATTATATCTTCCAAGTAAATGACATAGACAATAATATAAGTAGAATTTTATCCAAGGATAGGTCTTTCAGTATGTATTGACAAATTGTTCAATAATCGTCGAGATTAGTCGCGGTGGTCTTGGAACAAATCGCAGACACGCCGGGAGCAAGAAATTCTACACCTTCACGTCCCGACTTATCGCAGGTCAAATCTGCATGACTAGTGTCTAAAGAACCAAAGCTTTAGACACGTGCTTTGTCACTTGAAAATGATACATTGATTTTTTGGCAGACTTAATGATCTTTTAAATTTGGAATCATCTCGGCGTGAAATATGCATAATTCACGCGCCATCGAGCGATGGCATGCCCCGTTGCGTCGTTCAGAACGGCTTTTGTTCTCTTATATGTTTTTTAGCACGAAATCGGTGTCGTGCAGAAATATTTGCCTACGCGTGGAGTCGGAACGTTTTACTCGCAACAAAACCAGAATGTCGACACCAGGCCTGCATGATTGAGATAATGCGAATCGGTGCAAAGGCGGCGGCAATGTACACCGGTAAGATTTAAACCTCTCGTCTTGCTTAACGTCGACTGTCTAAGATTTCTGCTTTTGCCCATATGGAGAGAGAGAGAATTAAGGTTTAAGCAATATTTCAGCTATATACGTTTCATTTATTTATTAGTTCATTCATTCAGTCATATATAGGCTATTGGTAAATATAGGTCTGTAATTCGACTTTGCTATATTGGTATATTAAATATGGAATGCCCAGCGAACATTTACACCCGAGTCGGTCAGTTCCTTTATGACATGATGAAGAAAACAAGGCATATTTCTGGGCATTGTCCCCATTATCCACTGACACCGATAAGAGATAAATTTTTCAACTAATGTAATTTTCCATGTACCAGGGGTATATGACTTGTTTTAATATAATGCAGTTATACTGTCATGATTACATATGCTCGTACATGCTGATCAATAGTACCGTATCGTACCGTATCGTATCGGTATCCTGTAAAGCCCAAGTCCCACTTGAGCGAAGTTGTTTACGAAACTTTGATATGTATTGGTCGTAATGTTTCGTAATAAATCGCTTTACAAAAGCCGGTTTTCCCGTCATTTGGGGCAAATAGATACGACTGAGTTTACGAATAATTACGACTGTTTGCGATGCAGTTACGAAGAAATACGATACTTTTACGACAGTTAGCGATATTCGCACCCAAATTGAGGTGATTCAGTGCGATACAGTTGCGAATATGTGCGATGTATTTGCGAACTTTTACGAAGCGCATACGACTACTTGCCATTATTTCACGATGTCTTGCGAATACGTACGAAAGTGTGTCATGATTGTGGTAAATTTGTTGCAAAAACGTGGTAAAAACATTGTATAAAAATAGCAAACTCCTCGTTTATGGCAACGATTATTCTTAACTAGTCGTTAAATTCGCAACGGTGTCGTAACTTAATCGTAAGTCATCGTAAATTAGTTGTACAAGACTCGCCATAATCGTAAGTGCTATCGCAATTTATCGCAAATAATCGCAATATATTCGGCGATTTTGTCGTAAAAGTAAGTGCGACTTTCGTATATTTGTCGGAAAATGTTCACGATTACTTCGTATAACATCGTTTCCTGTCGTGAGTTATCGTAACTATTCGTATTTATTTTTCACTTGACGATTATTAACGGAACTGTTATCAATAAGGCGATTAATTACGGCTTAATTACGATGCATTACTACGTAGTCACGACGACTTACGATTATTTATGATAAAATTACGAATATTTGCGATTTAAGGCAGAATCGCATTGCTTGGCGAATTTTTTGAACATTTTGAAATTGGCGCGGCGATAAAACCGAGGCGACGATTTTCTTACGAATTGAAGCGATGGCTTACGAATCATAGCGAATGTCTTTACGAATAGCTTGCGAGTATCATACCAATACTTACGATCTTAAATCGTCAAGCTTCGCAAAGGAGTTCGCCTAAGTGGGACTTGGGCTTTAGATCTCGTCCATGGATTTCTGAAGTTCAATGATCTACAAGGGAATGAATACGGTCAATGGCGTCATTTACCTTCAGTTAGTGATTTTCGGTCGGTCTTTCGTGTAAGGGTCCATTGTTCAGGCCTCTGTACTAGTAAGCCACTCGTCTACACTCATTGTTGTACTCAGAAACTCTATTCTTCTCCTGTAATTTCAATATACTTAAACAAAAGATGGACTCTCTTTGTTACTCATTTATTCGTAACGATGCCATCAAAGCTGTTGTCGCAAAGTTTTGCGCAATGCACAAGTGCGACATTATAACAGGAATGTCGCAAACGTGGACAATCCACCTGTGTTATATATATATATATATATCTTGTGCTTTTATAATTTTTAGTTCCTACATATTTGGAATTAATGTTAATTGTCATACGAAATTGGTTTTTCGATAATTGACACGGAAATTCTTTTATGGACGACGATTGAATATTGAATGTCGGATCTGACGTTTGCTATAATAGGTTTTTTTAAACGTCCTACATCCTTAGTATAGGCTATCACCAAAAACGGCGACGATAGTATCACCAATAAATGGTGATGAGTTCGAGCCATTGCCATATTCCATTGTCACCAATATATGGCGATAGCAATCGCCATTTATTGGAGATGACCACGCTCCATCGCCAAAAAAATGGCGATGATCTGAAATCTACACTCATAGCTCGTCGCCATATTGGTGATGACCAGGCCTCATCACCAATAAATGGCGATGAGCTGACGGCTAGTCACCATTTGACCTCACCAATAAATGGCGACCACAGGGCCTCGTCACCAATAAATGGCGATGGGCTATCACCATTTTTCTGACTGTGCATGTCATCTGTTTTACAAGCATTGGCAGACCGTAATATCTGCTAAACATCTGTGATAGGCCTACCTGTAATAGACAAGATTAAGCAAACCCTCTCATCTTAATATGGTTGCGAATAGATCAAATCGGTCCCATAAGGAAGTATGAAATAATTTTTGCTCCCGTATTTGACATCAACGTTACGTTTCATAATATTCCAATAGGACCAATTTTTGTTGTATATATGGATCCTGGACCATGTTGATTCTCAGTGATCTTATTGATATAAATAACAAACCGATTTCTTTCACATAACCTAAAATACAGTCTTCTTTTACCCGACTAAAAAGATCTTATGAAGTAGCTGCTTGATAAAAAGAATTTCTCACAATCTTAAAATCTATACAGTCGATCAGAATGTGTGCACTGTGAGATCTTCGTGGCATGGAATACACCTTGCGGCTGGCTCCTTTTTCAGTAAACGTTCGTGAGTTAATCGGGTATGGTCGATTCTCCATAGTCTGATCATGGCTTGATCGAAACTTATCTGGCTACTCAGATGAATATATCTTACAGTTATTTGAAACTCATGAAGTTTGTTATTATCCACAGCATCCCATAAAGATTGAAACAGCTTCCTCACATAAGTACAGATATAGTGGATCTGAAATCGCTTTATGGGATTCCAACAGAATCAATCTCATTATCAAGGGCTGCCTTGGCTATTTCATCAACTACAGTATTTCCTTTGATGCCAACGTGACTAGGCAACCAACAAAAAACAACATCATTCTATACTTTTTCCTCCAAGGAAATCCCAGTCGATACGGTATCAAATAATACCCCAAATACTCCATAGAATGCATCAAGATAGTTGGAAAAAATTCTCGTCATTCATCCGGTTGCAATTTTATCCGTTTGCCATTTTGTCCGTTTGCTTTCTTGTCCCGCTGCCATTTGTCCTTTTGTCATTTTGTCCGTTTGCTTTCTTGTCCCGCTGCCATTTGTCCTTTTGTCATTTTGTCCGTTTGCTTTCTTGTCCCGCTGCCATTTGTCCTTTTGTCATTTTGTCCGTTTGCCATTTTGACCGTTGCCATTTTATCCGCTCTCCTCCTAGAATCATAGATTTAGATTTATATACAACCAATCTGTTATACGTATGCATGACAGTAGCATGCGACTATGCGTGCTAATCAATATTTGATTAGTAATTACCAGGAGTCTATTACATGTACAAGTATGACAGTCCCTATGATAATCCCAACATCATCCGAACGCATGGCACGATCATACGTAGAAACTTCTGCTCATAGCCATGCGGTAACGGGTGATATCTGAGTGTAATAGGGTGTTTCCCAAATAGTCACATGCGATTGGTCCCGTGAGACCCGCCGTCGGCGCAATCACATTCATAAAATGAAGACACACCTCCAGAAAGCGATCGATTGAAATGATCTCTTGGTGGGCCTCGAAGTGCCCCCATCACAAAATAAAAATCATATCATTTTCCTGTGAACTGCTGCCGATTTTATTTTCTTTCTAATATGTTAGGCCGTTTGTAATATGATTTTTCTTAAGAAAAACAAAGAAGCATGCTCCATTAGAGTGAGAAATAAAATAGCTAATTCGCACAACTTCGGTTTTGTCTCCCACAGTCTTGCGCCTCGAGCACTTAAGCGTAATCGACATGTCTCACATCTGAGATTCCCAGGTCAAAATATTTGAATTCGGATAATTTCAATGGCTCGTTTAAATAGAGCGGACATGTGACTTGATGCTTGGGGAAGCTGACATGGAGCGAAATACACGGAGAACGAAGCCATTGAGCTAAGGGTAGTGTTAAGTGGAACGTGAAATGCCCTTAGCAAGCTAAGATGTAATCCCAATGGCATGGTCCCCCTGATTGCGGCTGACACCAGCTGCTGACAGTGTGTCAGCAAAGGTAGTAAAAGGTAGACTGTTTGAACATATCTATAATTGTTGAATATGGCTTATGGCGAATAAAATCGATTGTTTGATTGGTTTATTGATTGACTGATTTAAAACAGAAATAACCCGCTGGCGTAAATATCACAAGTGTAATATACCGCTAATCAACAACATCGGAAAAAACTTATATCTATCAAAGGCTCCTGCAGTTATATCAAGCTCCAAGGGAGAGAGGGCTTTGCTAATAAATACAACAGCGTTTAGTAAAACTTCTTCACGAGAAATGTTTCAGACAAATCTTTCCTGAACGGTCTATGTGTTTTATGCACATAAAGATATAAATCAAAGCAAATATGCCAAAACATTTGTCTATTAAAGATATCTGCCTTGCTGACAGGGTATTATTAAAGTGCATATGTAGTTATGCTAAAACACGTACGTATTCTCCATTAAAGATAACCGATATGATAAGTATGGGGGAGTTGATTACTGAACTTTCTGCCAATTAGTGCCACCACATTTCAAATCACTAAGATGATAAAGTATACGAGAACTCTATTCGGAAAGTACGATCTATAGTGGGGTAAATATTGAATTTGTCCCGTGAATGTTATCGCTGTTCAATCAGTGAGGTGTTCGTATAGTGTTTCGAAACTTTACAATAGAGGTCAGTTTTTATAGTGCCAGGTACTTACGCATATGAGGCATTATTTGTTAAAAGTCAGAAATTAACAGAGAACTGAGACGCGATTTGCCTAAAGGGTGACAAGTCCTCTCAAGTTCTTTCACCGCCCAGCGATAAATGACTTAATTTTCCGTATTTACAAGGATTATCGCTGATCCCGATCGAAGTGAACTTAGTAATCTCCACGCACACTGCTCACTCATGCGCAATCGTACGATTTTGTTTTTTATCCGTATGAAAATGAAGTTGGAACCTAAAACAGCCAGGAGTTTGTGAAACACATTTATTTCCACGCAGGACTGGAAATCTTCTTATAACTGATTAAGATGTAATTGTTTGACCCCTGGCAACAAGAAAGCTCACCAGGGGTATTTTATGAATACTGTCAATGTATACGTTCACATTCGGACCAGTAGGGCATATATTACCTCCACATGCATAGACTATTGTGAAGGTAGGCTATTGCAGTGAAGAACCAATTTACAACTTTAAAATTTCGGCACGAAATAAGTCATGGCGGAGATACGATCCGGACCCCACTCATCGGAGTAAGTTTTTACTTTAGCTTTTCTGATTCGTGCAAAATCTCTGCAATTCAGGATTTATTACTGAACGCCTATGTATCAGCTCACATTTCCCGGAAACTTTGAAACAATACTTAATATTTCTGGATTAGTTTTCTGTGCTTATGATGCGCTCACTAACGCCTCATTCTGTCAAATCTGTTCATCA
>JAVTVY010042725.1:0-18526 GCA_036873755.1 Hanleya hanleyi | reverse complement strand
CAGAAATGTGATGTTTTTGTCATATTTCTTCAAAATTTCTGCATTTCCGCGATGAAAAGTGGGCAAAACCTATTTTATTTCACATCACATTAATATTTACTGATTTATCATGCAACTTTTGCGGAGAAATTGCAAAAATAAAAAATTCGGAAAATCTGACCGAAAAATCGACCAAAAAATGCCGTTTTGAAAATGACGTCACTGTGACGCCATCAAAGCGGCCATCTTTGATTTTTTCACATTTTCTGGTAGAGCTTGACCCAAGGGTATAGTGTGATAAGTTTCAGCCCCCTAGCTCAAGGGGTGAGAAGAATAATTAGGGGGGGCTGTGTGGTGGGGGGCCTAGTCGTGTATTTGCGCCTATTCGTGTCAGCGCCAAATCGTGTAAAAAAAATTGCGCCTAATAACGTGTTGCGCCTAATCGTGTAGAAAATTTGCGGTTAATGGTGGAACTGCGCCTAATCGTGTACGAAATTTGCGCTTAATTGTGGAACTGCGCCTAATCGTGTACGGAATTTGCGCCTATTTGTGTGAATGCGCCCAATCGTGTAAGGAGGCTGCGTCTAATCATATAACTGCTCCTAATCATTTGAACGATCTTGCGTCTAATTTTGCGTTGCGCCTTATCGTGTAGAAAAATTGCTCCTAATTGTGGAACTTCGTCTATTCGTGTAGGAGATTTGCTCCTAATTATGGGAATGCGCCTATTCGTGTGGAAAATATGCTCTACAACACCGGGCAACGGCGGTACGATTGCCATGTCAAGACAGTATGGTTGGGGCGTTTGGAAGTTTAGTCAGATTCTCCATGTTGAAGTAAAACCATTTGTCTCGATGTACGACCTGTTCGAGTCAATTTACTCCCGTGGACAATTGACAACGCCGTACATTACATCATCCCATATGTATTTGTGTAGTTAAGCGATATATTCTGTAACTGACAGAACTACGCTATGATAAAACCCAGATGGATGGACAGGTCGAGCGCATAGTGCAGAGGTGTCACGAATATGGCAATTCCTCGAAAACTTGCAAACTTTGTTCTACTTGGAATTTTACTATTAGTTTTACCAGTGTTGTGTAAAATAATAATTTCGGTTAATCGATGTGGCGAGGCTGTGACAGTAAGCACTCATTTCATTGACTGACTAGAAGGTTCATGAGTGCATGCGGATGAGGCCTGATCTACAGTCCACTGAAGCTCCGTCTTACAATTCTAGCATATTCTTGCACATGCAGTGAGACAGGACGTAAATCTGTTTCTGGATGAGGCTATACATGTAACTGAGTTAGCGCCAGTAACTTGACCCCAAAGTTGTCTGGTATCTGGGCCCGAGTAGGTCGACCCGCCGAGTCAGTCTACCAGCGACCCTCATTGATTCTTAGTCGACTGCGCATTCCTTAAGCCTCAACAGGGTTTTGTCCATTAAGATCAATCCATCGCCGCGAGACGAGAGGCTCATTAAGGTCGACGATGTGACCCTGTTCCAACATCTGAACCCGCCCGATAAAGTCTTGGGCCAGCTGGTGGACTGCCACGCACACTTCGTGAAGGTCCCAGTGGACGTATCCAGCGAGATGATGACTGACCCAAACCCAGTAATCGACGTCTACGACCTGGCGGTGTTTTCGTCGTCATGACAACACCAATAGCATCCTCTTGTCCAATCTCTCCAGCAACGCCGGAGCTAGTTTAAGGATCAATCAACCTTCTTTAAATATCACAAGCGTCAGATCCGACATTCAATATCCAGCCGTGTTTCACAGAAGAGTTTCCGTGTCAATGATCGAAAGATCTATTTCGAACGACAGTTAGCGCCAAATGTGTATGAAATAAAGATATTAAAAACACAAGATGATTTCCTGCAGGAGATAAGCGGTCAACAGTTTCAATGATGACAGCAAGACATGATGATGTTCTTTGCATAAAATTCTAATCACTGGTCATTGTTCTGATGACATGATGATGTTGTTCACATAAAATTCTAATCACTGGCCATTGTTCTGATGACATGATGATGTTGTTCACATAAAATTCTAATCAATGGAAATTGTTCTGTTATTTGTGCATTTTATAGAAATATCTTTCGTCACAATGGAACCATTTATGTTGGGAGAAATACAAAGCCTATTTCTGGGAGTACATTTCTGTTTTAGGCTACGACTCATCCGCAATGGCACGGGTAACAAAAGCTGGTCGGTTGTGGGGGGAAAATGGTATCTTTTCTAAAACGTATTAAGACTTCTTATGGAGTGGATTAGTGCTACAGTCGCAGCCCAGTACCCCATTACGGTATTTGTTCTCTATATTGCCCTCTCTAGCTATATTGATATACAGTGATCTCTCTTTCGTATTTGTAGCGAATGGATTTTGTAAGTAAAAATCTAGCTTACTCCCTACCCCTTATTATTTAACCCATTGTGCAAATCAGCATCACTGCACGTATTCATGGTGCCGGTACTTTTCATTGGATTGACCTTTCATCTACTCTCCACTATATTTCTTTCATCAATTATTGCTTGTTCTCGAGGGATCGCCCTTTAGTCAAACTGTCCACAATGATAAGATAATCACTAAGATTGGGCCAGACCGTGCGCTTTGATTATCTTTGATTCAATCAGATCCAATCTCACTGCTTCAGAATCCGCACATTCTAGCTGCGTTTATCGTCGGACTTGTCTTTTTTGCAGTATCGTGAATAAAATTAACAGCTATCCAAAGCAGATATTTTGCGAAGTGAAAACTAGGAAAAAAAGTAAAGAACTATGAGGTTCACAGATTCATTATCGGCTACGTCGTCTCGAGTGAAGAAGGCTAGCGCGAGTTAAAACTTCCCACCTCCAATATTGGAGAGCGACTGTTTGCTGGGATAGAATACGCCAGCTTGAGTCTGCGAAATGGCCCAGTGTGCAGATTGTCATATTGTGTCGTCTGGGGCGATAGTCCCCAAGGGCGATGGTTCCCTAGAAAACAGGCAATTATTGACTCAATCTGATGAAAACCAGATCTAAAAAAACGCTCCCCATGTTACATATCGCTGATTTAAGATCTGTGACCAACGCCAGGATTTACTTGTTTCAAAAACAGCTCCCGGCAGATCAAGGTTGCGCGTCTGACCCGTCTCATTTTGCAATCTGGTAGCAACAGCTATACGTCATATGTAAATCTTATACCGTAACATATAATTTAGCTTGTTTCATTAGATTAATATTTTATTCTCCAGAAACTGTGATGATATTCGAATAACATCAATAAAATTTATATATATATCGATAAATTCCAGGACATATGATCATAATATCTCGAGATAAACCTGTCTTCCAAACGCACTTGTGGGCTTGAGCATGACGTTTTCAAAAATACATCCTTAAATCACGAAGAAACTCTGTGATTGGTCAATACTCAGAACACAGACACGAGGATGTTGATCCCAGATCTACATGAACGACAAGTAAATATTGGGAGCGGTTGTGTTGTTCTGGTTTTAATCAGATTGTTATCGACTCATTACACTGAACATCTTGTCTTAGTTTGGAAGACACTGTAATAGCCACAATAGTATCACCCTGAAGAGTTAACTACCCTGTCGGAAGTGGGTGAGTGAGCTCTCTAATGGCTGTAATTTCGCAGTGAATTTGGGAGGGGAAGTGGGGCGGGGGGTATTGACCAGTAAAAACAGATTTCTACATGTACTTTATATGTTCATTTTGATTTTGGCAAATACTCTCCAACATTGATATGGATAGTATGGCTAGTATGTCAATTGTTTTTTATAAAATAATGAAATGTTATTCTTGAGTATCGAATCGTACAACTTTTCTGTTTGGGTGTTATGCACGTGTCTCGAGCTAAAAAAAAAATGCAAATCGTATTAAAACCAGACCGAAAAAACCCACTTCTCTAACTGGATCTGACCTCCTTTCCGTTTCAAGGCCATTAGGAGACTTTAAGGGTGCAAGTAGGCGTGAGATGGTCATATAAATTCAAACAAAAGGGTTCAACAGATTTAAATGAAGCAGGTTTAAATATTGTTCCTATCGACATATCATTATTCCTGACCAAAATTATTAAATACAATTGAATTTTCAAATCGTTCATATTAGAGTAAATCTGAATGGTTAGATATGTAAGAAATGGGAATAATTCCCTCGGGCAAACCTCCCTCGGAACCTCACAGTCATACTAGAATACGGAGGATTCTAAGACATAGCCGTTCTGTCTCAGCCTCGCTTTTATTGCAGTTCTGTCTCAGCCTCGCTTTTATTGCAGATGTTCATGTGGAAAGTATGAAGTAACCGCACGACCCCTAGCACCGGCTTATGTGGAAAAAGATAGGCTAGCTCGGGAGCTGTGTTTATAGAATTTATTTGTGAACTCTCTTAAAACATATCTTGCATTAACGGTGCACGGCAAACATGGTGTTCGCACGCCCCTTAGCCCTGATTTAATGGCACGGCGCCCAACTGGAAAATTTTAACAATTCCATACTCCTTTTTCAGGTTGTCCCGAGAATATGTTATACGTTGCCTGTTTAGCTGATCCTTGCTTGACCATGGAATGTAAAGGAAATAGAGTCTGCAAGTATGTATTACTTATCTTTAACTATGCCGTATTCAATGATATTTCTTCATAAACGTTCTTAAAAATAAAAAAAAAAGATTAGATAAAAAGCTCTTGTATAAAGAGATTGAATTTCATAGCTCCGGCAGACATTTCTGTTCTCAATTTTCAGGATTTTTATGAACTTGTGGTCGTGGCAAAGCAAATATTAGCAGTACCCGTATTTTAATGTTTTGTATAATGAAGACTTTCATCCATTAGAATAGAGGTAGGTCTGAGAACTTTTGTGTTTTCTATTGCAGACGTGACAACTGTGGCGGTTGTACGGCCAAGTGTGTTGAACCCTGAAGAACCTGGATGCATCAAACAGACGACATCTCACAACCGGACGACGAAAACAAGCGAACAAAATGCTAATGATATATTGCTCACAAAGCCTGCTCAACTTATGCTCTTATATTTTGTAAATACGGCAACTACACGCTAAAATAAGGCCACTTTAATTTATTGTTGTCACATTTTGCTGAAATTGGCCCGAATATCATATTCTCATTCCTCTGCTTCACTTCGTCAAAAGTGGGTTTATTAAGGTAGTTGACCATGCATATATTGTATGGTACATCATGAAGGCGACTATATGTTAATTTCAAGCAGAACTTTCACTGTGCGGTCCTCATCTTCATATTTTCTTTGGGGGCACCTTCCAGCTCATAGTTAATGTATGCACGTCTATCAGAAGTAACGCATAACCTGACCTACAATAGGTTTTCTGAATGTGGGTCTGGCCGATTATCTCAGACTCTCTTTTACGGAGTATGATTAGCGGAAGGAGATATTCAGACCTACTGTAATCAGACTTGCTGACGTCAGGCTTATTTTATTTCGAAACTTAAAATGATACCTACTTTTGAAACAGAATAAACAAACTGCACTCAACCTGTGTTAGTGTACTTTCATTGAGTTGTTCTTATGGCTATCAAAATCACCCTCAAGTCGCACTTTGACTCGCGCACTAGTTCTTCGTATAGGGTAAATGGCAGAATTCTGATGGAAAGTTACAAATTACCATTTTCCGTCATACTGTTTATTTTAATAATATACTGCATGAATATCGACCATTAACCATTCGAACAACTTGAAGACTACATGGCGTCAATCATCAAAACAGTCGAATACTAATCTGTTGACTGTGATCCCATTACACTTTCGTTACCTGCTGGTCTTAATCGGATAGCTCTAGGAGAAATAATGCAAATTGGTGTAAATCTTCCACGTGCAGTATACAACGATTATTGTTGAAGCGGTTTCAGTCGGACTTTTGACATGAGTTTGAAAGTGACTATATATTTTCGCTAAGTGCGGGGAAAGTGCCCCCTCCAGGCCAGGTAGGGTTAATGTATGTGACATTATATGGTACAGAATAGTACAAGTGCGTTCGTGACAATGCTTCAAGCGATCATGGCTTGAATGGTCAGTATGTTGTTCGTTTTAATAATCACATTGATAAGCATCACATGTCTTTATTAGGTAGTCCCCAACGAGTTCTCCTCAACGATTTAGCTGATCATGAAAATATACGACGATGCCATCTTCTTTGACTTCCGGTCATTTATATATTGATGTGAATATCAATTATTCTGGTACACATCTACAGCCCACAATAATACATACCAGCGTACACAGTCAAACCTATAAGTTGGGGGGAATAAGAAATTATGAAAATTAGTGCATTGTAGTAAAAAAACATGACTTTTTAAAACTCAAGTCATTCGCGGTGCAGTAGGTTTAGGCTCAATCAGGCGAACTTGGCGCACCAGGGGACACAGCGAGGTATAAGGATTACTCACGCTCAAGGCGAAGACTGTGTATTGAGGTCCATGGCCAAAGGAGCGTTTAACTAATTGGCTCATCTAGCATAACATCCTCGAATAAATAGCCATGGAACTGTGAATATTTGAAAATTTTAGTACGATGTATGTTACCGAAGGTGTAAATAAAGTTTGAACAGGATGTTTACGGTACAATCTTGATAAACAATATAGGCCTATAACTTACTCTACCCGCCAAATAATTATAATAAAGCCGGAACACCGTACAATATGGAAACGATGCCAAAATGGTTTAAATACAGGTATATAAATAATAACTGCCTGCTAATCAAAGTTTTTAACTTCGGCAGGGTCAGATAGTACCCATAATTCCAGAATAGCCAGACTTATAAAGCAATCATTGCCCAAGTGTTTGACCCGCGAAATCCGTATGGGAAGCGGGCCGTAAACTACAATTTCAATCAAAATCAGTGTTTGACATCTACTCAAGCGGTCACAGCTTGTTTCAGCTGGGTTATTATCCAGCTGCGAACAGGGGATTAGCTGGTTCAAGCAGTCGAACACAGTGCTGATTGATTTTTTGGCCGTTTTCCCCGTTTATTAACACAAAAAGTGCGTTGTACAAATATGAACTTTGGACACAATATTCCAATCATGTAGATTTCGGTAGTATGCAATACTGATTTCAAGTCACATTGACCTTTAACCTAAAAAATTTGCATATCGTGACCTTTGCCAGCCAATCAGAAGCGACTATTTTGACCTCGTCTGACTGTATGCATGTACTTGGTTCTGGGGTTTTTCCATCACGAAGAGTGCGCATGTGTATGACGTCACTTCCGGCCTGCCTGAATCGGGCGTGACTTGGGTATGACTGTATGGGATGTACTTGGTTCTGGGTTTTTCCATCACAGGGAGGTCACGTGATAGTTCAAGGTCATATTGAATGATATGAATGCATGTACTGACCTGTTCATCCGGGGACTTGCTTACATCCTTGTACATGTAGAGGGACTTACAGCCGGGTCCTCTAGCAATGCGTGTATGTGGGGTTTTTCCATTACATCCGGTTTTTTGTACATGTAGAGGGACTTACAGCCGGGCATTGATGGTGGGGGAACAGCCGAGTATTTTAGGATTGACCTATATCCGGGTCCTCTAGCAATACCTGTAGTGTGGGTTTTTCCATTCATCCTTTTTACATACGGGTTCTTGACCGGAGCTCCCTGACCAGCCCGAGCCAGCCTGAGCCTACCTGAGGAGTTACCTGACCAGCCTGAGCCTACCTACTGAAGACCTGCCTGAACAGCACCTACCTGAGCCAACAGCCATGGACTCATCTGACCGAGCTGAGCTGATGCAGCACCGTGTCCAGATCATTAGTGAGATGATGAATGTGGCCGAAAACTATGTGATCTGCTTCTGGTGGGAAACGTAATCATTACATACATGGAAGAAGACATCATGGCGCAGAATACCAATACGGCACGAAACTCTACCGCGCCGAGGTCCTTTAGCATTTCAGGCCTTCCTGGAGGCGCTGAGAGAGACGGGGAATGAGGGAATAGCATCTCTACTTCAACCCGAGGAACACACCTTAGTCATCCCCGAAGAGAGTACAGGTAGCAAACGTCTTCCGATCCACCTGCCAAACGTGCCCGTCCCCAACTAACACCTTTAAAAATGCCTCAGCAAGAGCCCCAGCAAGCGGAGGAAGAGGTGCTACTCCCTATGGCTGTGGAGCAGGTGAATGACATCATCCAGCAGGCCTACCAGGCGGCCCAGATGAACAGTTGAGAGCTCACGCCCTATTTAACTGTAACCGTGAAAGATGAGCAAATGCACTTTAATGCATCAGCCTGGGACGACAAACCACCTAAGCATATTGCCTTGACTTTTGAGCAATGGAAAAGAGTACAGAGATACGCACAAAGTCAAGTCATCGAGGGGATCATTGAGTTCCAGGGGCACGACGCGAAATTTTGTGTGTGGGACGATGTGTTCCTCACCTGTTCTATGTTCAACAACATGCTGCTGGTACATATTCGTAAATGGAAGTTGAAGAAAGATACTACGCGTATTCCCTTACCTGATGGAGTCATCCTGCAAATACCCGCGTGGCGGAAGCTTCAGGGCCTCACAGACGAAATCTCTGAAGCTCTGCATGACCAGCTGTCTGAGTATATCTATAACAAGTACATTGAAACCTTCACGAATCATCTGAAACCTCGCATTCAACACAAGCGTCTCCAACGGGAACAACGGGCTGCTATACATGCATACGAGTCCGGACATTGTGGCACCGCCAGACGCGCTGGTGACTGAGGCGCTACACGAAATCAACGAAAAAGAAATTGCGGAGGCATTGGAAGCGGCCTGTCCACCGAGAATTCCCCGTGAACAGATTGCTGCCTCCATATTCGTGCACCAGAGCGCGAAAGACATGGAAGACTTCAAACAAGTCTTGTTGACTAAATATTCTAAATATTGAATATTCAGACATTACCTGGCAAGAAAGACATGATTTCAAACAAGTCTTGTTGGCTAAATATTGAACATTCAGACATTACCGTATTCCTACATTCTATGTTCATTCTGTGTTCATTCTACCATCATGGTGACACCGTATAACGCTATTAGAATCTTATCTTATGTTCATTCTACTGTGTTGTTAATAAAAATTAGAAATTTAAATAATGTGTGTCAGTGTTCATTCTATGCAGTGGAAGGTGTGGGAGTTGATATTGTGCTTTTTAGTTAGAAAGCTCCTCTTTCGGGAGTATTGGTTGGCCCTGATAAGTGCCGTTAGGAAGTACAGAGGGTTGGTCATCAGATAGTTCAAGACCGGTAGATTCTTTTCACTCTACACACGTTTCCCCGACACACAGGGCACCGTAAAGCCACATGAAAGTCTCCTGTGTCTGGGCAGTGGCAGCCCTCTGCATTGGTTAAGAAGCTTAGAAGACAAGGACCACATACGGCTAGGTGTCCACACGAGAAAAAGGCGTACGCCGTCTCAGCGTTCTGGCAGATGGCGCATGTGGATTTCCTTATCTCTTTATCCAGTCGGAGGCGTAGTTTAGCCTTCTCCTCTTCCACTTCTTGAAGATGTTGTCTTAGCTCTACCAACTGGGTCACCTTGGGTGGTGGTGTTGATTGCGTAGCCGTCGTTGTGGTAGCCGTCGTTGTGGTAGCCATCGCCTCCGAAGCTGTAGTTGCTGGTGGGCCCATGCTGCGAGTGTTTAATCATCCAATTTGTGGACGACGTGGCGTCTGTACATCTTCTTCGTCTTCTTCTGTCTGTAATATCGTCATCGTCGTCCGCATCCAGAGTGTCAGCTATCTCTATATCTTGTTGTCTGGCCTGCTCCCTCAATTCTCTCGCAGTCTCCCGAGTGAGTACCCGATTGAGCGTGGTTATTAGTCTAAGATCTGGTAGTCCATGCGCCCTGGCTCGATCTCTTATAGCTTCAGCCTGCTCCCTCAAAGCGTTATCGCTTAGTTCTCTCGCCAAAGCTTCATCAGTCTCTCCCATGTTCATTGCGTTGAACTGTGGACGTCTAGCAGCCATGATGTGGTTGGAATGAATGTGTGTAGCAGACGACAGACAGCCCGCTTTTTATACTCTACCGTAGAGGACCCGGCTGCGTGCGCGCGGACGTCAGTGAACTCGCCTCTGTCTGGACATCGTTTCCGCCAGAAAGACAAAAGGGTCCGTGCTTTCTGCAAGATTTGGAAGCGGGCTAAATTTTCAATAAAAGAGAGATGAGATCTAAAACAACTTTAAATTTATACTTTGGCATGTTATCGTGTAATGCTGAAATTCGGCTGCATAAATATATATTTTTTTATCACGTTTCAAAGGCCGAATTTCACCTGCACGGCTGTGTTAAAAGTACGGTAAACTTGAAATAAATGGGCTTACGTCTCTTAAAACATTTTAGGTCTCCGCCATACCACGTTATAATGTCATTAAAAAAAAATCGGGCGGTTTATAGATGGAGAAATGTGAATTTTTTGCTTCCAATCCCTCTAGTGTGGAAACAACCATTGACACCCATAGCTGTATTCGGTCCTGTACTCTAATACCTGGGGTTTTTTCCATCACGGGGCGATCACATGAACACTACATGTACAGGTCATTTTGAATGATAAGAATGCATGTACTGACCTGTTCATTCATCCGGGGACTTGTTTACATCCGTATACATATGGGACCTTATTCATGTAGTGTTCACGTGATAGCTCCGTGATGGAAAAAGCCCACCAGGCTTTAGAGTACGGCACCGAATACAGCTATGGGTGTCAATGGTTGTTTTCACACTAGAGGGTTGGAAGCAAAAAATTCACATTTCTCCACCTATAAACCTATCGATGCGGGAATGTCGACCACCAGGTGACATTGCCTGGGGCATATACACTCTCAGAAATATTCAGGTAATAGTCCTGAACTGATCCACAACTCAATTTCAGAGATTTTGGCTGAAATTCCGGGCTGATTACCTGAATTTCAGGAAAAATATCACTGAATGAGAGGATTTTCTCTGAAATTCAAGCAAATTTATCACCCTGATTAGCAACTTCCCGACTCTATCCGGGTACGCAAAATCCCCATAAATTCAGGTAATTTAGCTTTAATTCCTGAATTTCAGGAAATTATCCCTGGATTTCATATAAAATTCTTGAAAAGGTGGTCAATATTGGCGAGATGTCTAGCGAGAACGGAACGGAATTGTGGGCTCGACTTTATGCCAGTGGATCGGCTAGAGTGTGTACTTTTGATTACGAGTAGCCTTGTGAAATTTCACAAAGGCAATCTGTCATTCGCTAATTTTTTTTTCGCGATGGTTACCCACAAAGTGGGACCATTTTTGTTACAGCCCTTTAGATTATTATTTAATATATAACTAATTTTTATATATTTATTTTTAGTAAATTTCGGACGACAGCAAAATTTCAGACAAGGCAAGATTCGGACAAATCCTGCACCTATTCCCTGTCCTTATATCATTAAAAGTATATTTCATCCATATAATTCAGAAATCTGCAGTACTGTGAATGACACTGATTGACACTAAGTTCAGCCTCTGGGAATAGACGGATGGCTGTGAATGGCAACTAAGCGCATGTGCGACAGAAGAGGGCTTATCGAATGCAGACATGGCAGAAGGTGTCAATTTCCAGGCTATAACACGAAAGGGTCAAGTATTGATGCCGAGAACGATCGAATACATATCGGAAAGACGATTCCAGTTTAAAAAAAAAACGCGTGACACATTGAATCTGTTAATGACTATTGATGAGATCGCGATCAATGGCCACCGGTGAGTTTGTAGCCCTATATATGTACGTGAGTCTCTGCTTCTTTGGCAAACTCCCATCGAAATCCAGTTTGTGATCCCGATCAGCACAGGTGAAATATTCTTCAAGCGAATTCAAGGTGAGTATTTAGTTTTTGGAAGCACTTCTGTTCTAACGCCTATCCCGTGTTTGATATTATAGTCTGTCCATTTTAATTAGGTCGTCTGCTTTGGAGCTTGTCAAAATCAGTAGTCAATTCTGCATATTTTTTTTAGAACAAACTGAACTCTATACGTACCACCATTACTCCTTGATATTGATGATATAGCACGCTTGAAATAACTTTATAATTCTCGCCGTATAAAACTCCAGTACAGTTGTCTCATGTACCGGGCCTCAATCACATAGGTAGATTAAAGTATATTCGTGTTTACTTGCACAAATGTCAATAATGCCGTGTACGGTCATAGAGGTTTGTGCGATTTATCATTCGGCAATTCTACTGTGCATGGGATATAAGCGACACTCCTACGGAACGCCTGTTATTACTTTATACGGCATCAGTGATCTTTGTGCCATTGAGCATGAATATATTATGACGCCTCCCTATGTTATTGAGGCCGGGTATATGAAACAACTGCACTGGAGTATTATATGAAGAGAATTACGAAGTTATTTGAAGTGTGATATATTATCGATATCACAGAGAAATGGTAGTCATTTTTTAGAGTTCAGATCGTTCTACACGCCGAAAAAAGAAAATTTATGCAGAGTTAACTATCGATTTTTGACTAGCTCCAAATTAGACGACTAATTACAGTGGATAGACTTTGGTGGCGTTGTCGAATTAACAACTCATCTATACTGGTGTGCTGAGTTGCGTTTAGCTGTTTAGTTGAACAGTTCGCTAGAACACAACAAAACACTCGCATGGTTGGTTTTTCTCACAAGAAATAGACGCGAATATGCTAGTTTTGTTGGCACATAACACCAGCGCTGTGTTGGAATAATACAACCTGTTTACAACATATAATCTGTACTCTTGAACGACCAACATAAACTAGAAATTCAACAATATTCATATTCAGTCGTTAATTTCAATTTGATGGAATTGTTGTTAGTGATATGGAATTGAAGGAATTTTTGCTAACCTTGATCTCATCAATGAAAGTCACTTTGGCCATGTCAATTCTTCAATAAAAAGCATTTTGTTTTGTATGGATTTAAATTCGTTGCTAAGAGCTGGATACGATAAATGTCTTGTGATCATGAACCCAGGCACTAAGAGGAATCCAAATCTCAGATATAACGTCGGTATTTCCATTTGTTCCTCAGAATGAAGTACAGTAGTAGTATGTAAAGAGTCTTTCGAGGTCCCAGTGCCTCACTGCGCATGCGCAGAAAAAAAAAATGGGCAGGATTTGTGGCGGTATTGGGGCGTTGTGCGCAGGTGAATGGGGCGCAGGTATGACGTCACTTCCGGTTGGGGTGAATGTGGCGTGACCTTGGGGACATGTATTTCTTCGCGGTGATGCGGTCTGGCGGTGATGCGGCCTGCCTCCGCGGACCGAAAGTAGTCCCAAACCCGTGGGTTTTCGTGGAAGTGTTCGGCAATCTGTAGGGACCGCTAGTGGACCGATGGGGTCGAGTGAGGTATCAAAGTGAAGCATTCGTGAAGGGGCATTTGATGGGCTGGGTGCGGGGTTGAAATATCGGCCTTCTGCGCATGCGCGGTGGCCGAAGGGTATGAAAATAGCCTTTTTGGAACTAGGGGAGCCCCTAGTGGACCGATGGGGTCGAGTGAGGTATCAAAGTGAAGCATATGTGAAGGGGCATCTGATGGGCTGGGCGCGGGGTTGAACTATCGGCATTCTGCGCATGCGCGGAGGCCCAAGGGTATGGAAATAGACGTTTTGGAGCTAGGGAAGCCCCTAATGGACCAATGGGGTCGAGTGAGGTATCGATGTGAAGCATTCGTGAAAGGGCATCTGATGGGCTGGGTGTGGGGTTGAAATATCGGCATTCTGCGCATGCGCGGTGGCCCAAGGGTATGGAAATAGCGGTTTTGGAGCTAGGGGAGTCCCTAATGGGCCAATGGAGTCGTATGAGGTATCAAAGTGAAGCATTCGTGAAGGGGCATCTGATGGACTGGGCGTGGGGTTGAATATCGGCATTCTGCGCATGCGTGGTGACCCAAGGGTATGGAAATACACGTTTTGGAGCTAGGGGAGCCCCTAATGGTCCAATGGGGTCGAGTGAGGTATCAAAGTGAAGCATTCGTGAAGGGGCATCTGATGGACTGGGTGTGGGGTTGACATATCGGCCTTCTGCGCATGCGCGGTGGCCCAAGGGCATGAAAATAGCCTTTTTGGAGCTAGGGGAGCCCTAATGGTCCAATGGGATCGAGTGAGGTATCAAAGTGAAGCATTCATGAAGGGACATCTGATGGACTGGGTGTGGGGTTGAATTAGGGTCATTCTGCGCATGCGCGGTGGCCCAAGGGTATGAAAATAGACGTTTTGGCATCTAGGGGAGCCCCTAATGGTCGAATGGGGTCGAGTGAGGTATCAAAGTGAAGCCTAGGTGAAGAGGCGTTCAGGCAATGGGGTGGGTGCATGTACAATTTTTCCTGAAAAAAAAAAAACGGAAAACGGACTTTATCAAAAAACCTGGGAAAATGCCTATATGGGGTATGAGGGGTATATAGGTCGACGGGCTTAACGGGGCTTGTCTATCAATAGAGTTATCTCCCCCTAGTTCCAGGGTGGGTGTATGTAAACATTTTCCTGAAAAAATACGGAATACGGACTTTATCCTAAATTACGGGAAAATGCCTATATGGGGTATGGGAGGTATAGGACCATCCTGGGAAACCTACTTCTCCACATTTGCGGTATAGGTTGTGGGGGTCTCGTTTTACTCGTCTCGTCATTTAGAACATGATAGGAAGTGTCCCCGTGCGAATCGGTGAAATTTTTGAAAAAAAGTCACCGAACCCCATATAGTCCCATACTGAGGGTATAGGATCAATGTTTGTCCCCCTGGGAAACGTACTTCTATACATTTGCGATAGGGTTGTGGGGTCTCGTTTTACTCGTCTCGTCATTTAGAACATGATAGGAAGTGTCCCCGTGCGAATCGGTGAAATTTTTGAAAAAAAGTCACCGAGCCCCATATAGTCCCATACTGGGGTATAGGTTCAATGTTTATCCCCCTGGGAAACGTACTTCTATACATTTGCGGTAGGGTTGTGGGGTCTCGTTTTACTCGTCTTGTCATTCAGAACACGATAGGAAGTGTTGCGGAGCGAATCGGTGAAATTTTTGAAAAAAATCACCGAGGCCTGGGTAGGCCCATAGGCCTATACTGCATGGCTATGGGTGTATAGGCCCATACGGGGTGGACATGTTGGAGTCTAGGTGAGTCCCTAATGGTCCAATGGGGTCGAGTGAGGTCTTATTTTGAAGCTCTCGTGGAGGAGCACTTGACTACACTAATGGTTCGTCCGTGTTCAATAGTCTGCGCATGCGCAGTCTGGCCGTAGTATAGAAAACAGGGTCGTGTGAGGTGTCAAAGTGAAGCTTGTGTGGGGTAGAGTCAGAATGGTGTGTTTTTGAATGCATGTCGCGTTAATCTGCACATGCACAGTTGGTTGTAGTAAGTAAAGTGGCCATTTTGGGGCAGTGAAGGAAGTTATTTGGGGTGGAGATGGGCTAATCACGGTTCGAATGCGTCCTGGAAGGTGTCATCTTGTAGTTCTCGGGGTGTACATTCCGATTTGAGGGATATTCGCGTCATCTGTGACGTCATCGGTGACGTCATCGGTACGAGTAGTAGCGAAAGTGGCCATTTTCGGGCAGTACATGAAGGTATTTGGGGTCGAGAGGGGCTATTCACGGTTCGAATGCGTCCTGGAAGGTGTCATCTTTGTAGTTCTCGGGGTGTACATTCCGATTTGAGGGATGTCCGCGTCATCTGTGACGTCATCGGTGACGTCATCGGTACGAGTAGTAGCGAAAGTGGACATTTTCGGACAGTACACGAAGGTATTTGGGATGGAGATGGGCTATTCACGGTTCGAATGCGTCCTCGAAGGTGTCATCTTGTAGTTCTCGGGGTGTACATTCCGATTTGAGGGGTGTCCGCGTCATCTGTGACGTCATCGGCGACGTCATCGGTACGAGTAGTAGCGAAAGTGGACATTTTCGGGCAGTACATGAAGGTATTTGGGATCGAGATGGGCTATTCACGGTTCGAATGCGTCCTCGAAGGTGTCATCTTGTAGTTCTCGGGGTGTACATTCCGATTTGAGGGACGTTCGCGTCATCTGTGACGTCATCGGTGACGTCATCGGTACGAGTAGTAGCGAAAGTGGACATTTTCGGGCAGTACATGAAGGTATTTGGGTCGAGATGGGCTATTCACGGTTCGAATGCGTCCTGGAAGGTGTCATCTTGTAGTTCTCGGGGTGTACATTCCGATTTGAGGGGTGTCCGCGTCATCTGTGACGTCATTGATGACGTCATCGGTACGAGTAGTAGCGAAAGTGGACATTTTATGGGTGCGTGAGGGTGAGTTTGGTGTAGAGATGCACCATCCTTAGTCCGAATGCGTCGTGTGAGGTGTCATTTTGTAGCTCTCGGGGTGTACATTCCGAATTGCGGCATGTCCGAAGCATCTGTGACGTCATCGATGACGTCATCAGTAGGAGTATTAGCGAAAGTGAGCCTTTTGGGGCAGTGCAGGAAGGTATTTGGTGTAGAGATGGACCATCCGCGTTGCGAATGCGTCGGGTGGGGTATCATGTTGTAGCTCTCGGAGTATAGAAAGTGGGCCTTTTTTAGCAGTGAAGGATGTTATTTGGTGTAGAGATGGACCATCCGCGGTCCAAATGGACCGTGTGAGGTGTCATCTTGTAGCAACGCCCACCAACACCATTCTTAATGCTTCAACGCCTGGTGAAATAGCTCAGAAGCTCTGATATTCCATGGAATTGTCACTAATTCTTCGAAATGCGGTGATGCCCGTCAACGCCCGTCGTTACACCTTAACACTCTAACATAACGCCATGATATAGACCAGAGAGAGAACAACAACAACAGCAAGGATGACACATGAGAGAACAACAACAACAAGAAGTTTTTTTCATATAGTTTATTCTCCCCAATGTTACATCATACCCACGCTGGGGAGCCGCGTTGGGTATATTTACAATTCAAGAAGATTCTTATCCAATCAGAGGCCACCATTTGCATGTTTCATATTCGTTCCTGTCCGTTAGATGTATTCTTGTCCAATCAGAAGTCTCCATTTCAGAAAGTGCCATCTGAACCGTTTATTCTAATCATCATCGGGCAGGCCAGGATACCGTTGAGGCAACATATCCTCAGATAGTTGTTTGCGCATTCTGAGTATCTATCAGTGCGTGGGTGAATACTTTCATCCGATGGAGGTGGTAGTCAGTTTAACCACGAAGAACGCAACATTGGTCAATATCTCCATTATCCACTTGGTGTTACAATTCAAGAACACTCTTGTCCAATTAGAGACCACCATTTGCATCTGTCATATTCGTTCTTGTCCGTTAGATGTATTCTTGTCCAATCAGAAGTCTCCATTCCAGAAAGTTCCATCTTCGGCCATGTTCGCTTTGAACCGTTTATTGTAATCATCATCGGGCAGCCCAGGAAACCGTTGAGGCAACATATCCTCAGATACATGTTTGTGCATTCTGAGTATCTATCAGTGCCTGGGAGAATACATTCACCCGATGGGAATATTCCGTAGTTTGGTCACGAAGAACGTAACATTGGTGACCCTCTCCACTGTCCACTTGGTGTTGGGGCGTTGTTGTTGGGCCCATTTCAAGGGATCCACGGTGTCCAGTTTCTCCAGCATCATCTGTAGCGACACTCGGTTAAGATGGTAAACGGTTGGTCAAATACCTGGATGTTACTGCTCGGGTAAAAGTATCGGACTTGGTCTGTCTCCTTATGCCGCAGCACATAACCAAACGCCAGATTTAATTTGAAGGACGTAGCTTGATCTTTGAAGATGGCTGCCACGTAGCTAGGTAGACGGGCGAGGTCGGTCAGTCGAAAATTGTAGATATCTTGAATAGGGCGATGACGGTAGAAACAGTGCCGTATCATGGACCAGTGGCGCCGATAAATGTCACTCACTGGCTGGGCGTCCTGTAAGAGATCGCTAGGAACATTTATAGGCTCGTCCAGAAAATGTTCGATGTTGTCAGGCGTATGACTCGAAACCGTAACGGAGGGGTCCGGCTGGATATCCAGGCCCTCCTGGACCGTGGGTATAGGCAGGCTCTTCGTCATCGCATCACCAGTGGCGTTCGTCTCTCCGGGTTCATCTTCACTGGGTCTGGCCTTCCGCGGCTCCTCTTTAGTGGAAAGTTGTTGCCCAAACCGTAGAGACGGGGCATGCATCAAGCGTTGGTGCTGTCTAAACCGACTGGGTCGTTTGAAGAGTCGACCACAATCATTACATAGTACCGTCGCACCCGCGTGGAGTACCCTCTCATGACGCAGTAAATGGTCCTTCCGATTGAATGACCGTGCGCAGATTATACAAGTATACCGAGCATCGTTGTGGGTGGAGGCCTCGTGGCGTCGTAACGTATCTAGACGAGTAAACAGCTTCTGGCAGGTTGTGCAAGTGAACATCTTGGTGGTTGACAGAGTGTCTGATGAAACGGCCAGGCCGCCTCCCCTTTTATAGCACGCTAGCTGGTGATCTATTTTTAGCACACTCAGTTCAACTATCCCCAAGTCGAGGGCCGAGCCGTGACATCTTCGGTAACATCCGTGTCTCTT
>JAVTVY010042724.1:0-18731 GCA_036873755.1 Hanleya hanleyi | reverse complement strand
AACAGATAAAAAACGCAAAATTAAAAGAGTGGTGGAAAACGATGCCGCGGTACTGACAACAAGTCATATGACCCCAAAGGCATATGTACTGACAGCATATTTCTCAAAACATTACAATAACAAAAAGTGGGCCCTGTGAGGATTCGTATCTCAACCGCGCTTTTATTGCAGCTGTTCATGTGGACATCTTGAATGACATGATCACACGGTCCCTATCACCGGCTTGAGCGATATTAGATACAAATATTTCAAAGCGATGATGTAATAGCTCTATCAAGTCATCTGCTGGAAAATGATGAACTACGTGATCGCCAGATAGGAAGAAAAAACCAGGGAGTATTTATAGAATGCAAGTTCGTTTTGGGGACAAATACCTGTGAGGTCCGACGCCAACCAACCGCTTAATTCCCCACAATATTTTCAAGTCATAAAACTACCGTCACAATGATTTGCATATCTACACAATACTAAGGGTTTACTACGAAAAAGTCTAACTTTCTCGTCAATTATTGATGGCCCACTTCAACAATGTACAATATATCATATATTGAAGTCGTTATTGAAGGAACATAACTCTGTGGAAAATCAGAGAAAGGGGTAAAAACCTGACATTGCATATCCACAAGGTAATACGCATATTCCATAGTAACCGGGATATGGGACTGACAAGCATATACTGACAATCATCGAAACTGGGGAAAATCATCGAAATGGATGAAAAGATATGACATTGCACACTCACATAATACTAATCACTTACAAAGCAAATTAAGAACTTCTTTGGTGATTAATCTAGGAGATACAACCCCGAAAACCATGTACAATAGCCTATATTGAAGTCTTCAATAAAGGGGCATAACTCTCTGGGAAATCATCGAAAGGAGTGAAAAATCTGTTCACCTACAACACACTGGGCATGTTTCACGTAAGTTACTGCTCCTCAAAAAATAGCCCAGATATGGGCCGGACAAGCATATATTCACCTTAACCATAAAGGGTCATAACACGGAAAATTATCGAAATCTGCAAGAAAGCCTGGCAGTGCACATATGCAAGGTACTTCCATGTTGTTTCGAAGTATCCATCAAATAGTAGCCGACATATCGTGCGGAAAAGCTGAACCTTTCGTTCTAAGCCTGCATTGTAATCATGAATCCAGAATAATCAACCGAATTTTAGAGATCCGGCATTCATAGCCGTTTGTTTTAGATAAAACTTCGGGGTTTCCAAGTAAAATACTTTATTACCTCCTTCTATGGAATATAATGATGATCACAAGTATACCGACGACAACCAATACTCCGACAATTTCACCGACAATAGCTTCCCCCATCCCTTGTGTTTTTGCTCCTATCTCCAGGACGACAAAAAATTGAGAGCTGACACTCAGTGACACTGTAGTTTATCATTTGTTTGCATACCCTCCAACCAAACAAAACGTGATGTCTGGCGTCACCCTATTTTACCTGGCCTAAATAAAGTGCAGGCCAGGCAATCAATTGAGCTCTCAATGCAGGGGAGACAACTCTTACCTTCTCCGCTTCTCTGCCTGAACATCTCCATAACAGACTGTAATAAAATAACCCATTGGGCTTCAATACTCCTCGGCTATCAGTTATTGTTTACACTCAGCAATCATGCATTGTAGCCCCGTGGGATTTCCGGGGATTGACCTGGGATGTCGGTGTGCACACTGCATGTCATGGTAAGAATATGCCTCAGCTCCTCAGAGAGTTTGTCGTAAGAGGCGAATAACTGAGGCACCCGTGGGGTTCCCGGGTGTGAAAAGCAAGGACCCAACGTCGTGATATGATTGAAATATAGTTGAAAGCCACATTAAATCATATTCACTCACTCACTCACTCATGCATTGTTTAATATCATCAGTGTATTTTTAGAACTAGATTAACAAAAATGTGATCTAGTAGGGTTGGCTGTAGATCGCTATTGCCAAGCCCTGAGGTTCTGGTAGAGCATGATCGACCGAATTCTTAGCTCTAAATATGCTCTTCTAAAAAGCTTATAATCAAATAAAGTAATTTTATCTTGGAAATATAGATCAAGGTCAGTCATCTTCAAACAATTTCAAGTCAATTCTAATTTAATTGCATAAGGAACAGGAATTTGGAAACCTTAGACTCAACATATAGAATTTGACCTTTTAAAAATAGGTCAAGGTCAGTGACATTCTTCAATAGACTTCAGGTCCAGCCATAAGTGGTATAAATTTGGACAACGTAAATATTTCTTGGAATATTGTACTAAATAGAATCTGACCTAGATAAAATAGGTCAAGGATAAAATAGGTCAAGGTCAGTCATCTTCAGCACACCTTAATAAACAGCAATAATAAACAGCATATGACCTTGAAAAAATAGGTCAAGGTCAGTTAACTGGGATAGTCTTCTAGTCAATCACCAGTTGCATAACTAATATGAATTTAGAGACCCTAGCTTCAATCCTTCAAAACATTTAGAAATACTAGAATTTGACCTTGATAAAATAGGTCAAGGTCAGTCATCTTCAGTACACCTCTGGACCTTCGCCAGATGTATACATAGTATTAATGTGGAAAGCCTAGCTTTATTTCTTCATGTTATATCATAATACACAGTATACGACCGTTAAAAAATAGGTCAAGGTCAGTCAACTGGGATAGGCTTCTAGCCAATCACGAGTTGCATACATAATATGAATTTGGAGACCCTAGCTTTAATCCTTCAAAAAATATAGCAAATACTAAAATTTAACCTTGATAAAATAGGTCAAGGTCGGTCATATTCAGTACACCTCTGGATCTTTGCCAGATGTATACAAAGTATCAATTTGGAAAGCCTCGATATATTTCTTCATGTTACACCATAATAAACAAAATATGACCTTGAAAAAATAGGTCAAGGTCAGTCAACTGGGCTAGGCTTCTAGTCAATCACCAGTTGCATAAGTAATATGAATTTGGAGATCCTAGCTTCAATCCTTAAAAAAATATAGCGAATACTGTAATTTGACCTTGATAAAATAGGTCAAGGTGAGTCCTTTTTAATAGGCTTCTGACCCTTCACCCGATATATTTGTGGTATGAATTTACAATGTCTGGCTATAATTCTTCTTGAGATATCGTGTTCACAAGAAAGATAGACAGACAGACAGACAGACAGACAAACAGACAGACAGACGGACGGACAGACAGACGGACAGACGACGCTGACGACGACAATACCCTTCGGGCAAAATTTGCTCGAGGGGTAAAAAACTGTAATAAAAAATACATTATTATTCACAATAATGTTTATATGGATAAATTCCATTGTGGTGTCATTTGAAATTTATGTTCTTGACAACTTCATTTTTGTGAAATTTCTTCACTCCAATATTCCAAATTAGTCAAATCCATGCAAGTATAAAATCATGTGCGTGACGCATAGGGAATAATGGTATATCACCAGCTCAGCAAGGGACGGCCATTTAACCTTTCTAATCTGGGAAATTTTCACTTCCCATCTGACTTGATAGAACGTCCCTGCCTCATTCCTTATCAGTTAAGGCCCATTATGAGTACACTGACATGATCTTTTTCACGACTTGCTTGTTTTTCAGACAGACAAAGTTGCACCTCGTGTGGATCATATGTGAACTTATTTTCCAACGTCAGTTTCCCCAGTGAGAAGATAAATTCCCCAAAAAAATGTATAATAGAACTTCCATAAAGTGAGTCGAATGTCGTCGGGTTTTGCTTACGCTAATTTTGCAATGGAAGATTTCACTTGACCATACAGATTGATGAAGGTACTGATTGCCAACTTTTATGTGAATCACGCGTGAATTTGTTATGAAAATCGAATGAGATGCTTGCGCGGGATGTCTCACATGTGATTCACCCATCGCGCGTGTATCTTTTGTCACCCATGTGACACATGAATCACACGAGTGATACAAATGATTCTTCTCGTATATCATTCACCCATGATACAATAGTGGAAGTTACATAATGTACGTTACGAGGGAACTCGAACAGTAAAATGATAATTAAACGCTAGGAAAAAGATATATACATGTAGTTAAAAAATATCTCAGTTCAAATTTTAAACAAAGAATATACAGTACTTTTATCATAATTTTTATCAGAATTGTTACCCTAAATTGACCCTTCACCCTTTTTAATGCAGTTCTTTGATTTGTTTAACCACAAACTCAATTTAAGACACTGACGAATATTCATATGAAACAATTTACTCCGGAAAAAATCCAAAACAAAAAGTGATTTAGTGGATCTACTTTCACGATATTTGACCTCTGATCTGAAATTGACCCTTTCACCTCATTTTCAAAATAGCAAACGTTTTTTTCGTCAAATGTATAATATATATAGAAACAAGTTATGGCAGGGTATCACCCTTTTCCAACGGTTTATTTATTAATAAGCCAAATTTTAGGGCCTTTTCTGAGTGCTGTCTCCTGACCATGCGTGTTTATTGTGTCATAAGCAACGCATCTAGAGCCGATGTTCACTGAGAACATTGTTAGGCGTATCCACAAAAGCGAAAATTCCGAGGCCCAACCTTCTTTGGTTCATTTTTCTGTACACATAGATGTCTGACCATTTATATTTTATTCTCTCCGTTGCGATTCATTTAATTGTTTGAATCTGTTATACGGCGATAAACACTCGCATGTTAATGTTTGTTTCGTATAAAATTCCATGTGAGATATAGGACATCTACCCCTTAATGGAGTGCTAGTTCATAGAATATCCCCAGCGCACCCCTCACACTGGAAGTTTCGTTTAATCCAGATGTTTCTTGATAATCATTGAAATATAACAGTCAATATTAATATTTCGACATGACACATGATGCCAATTGGGAATTCATTTGACCCAATATTTGTTGATGAGTATTTCGGATAGTAGGCATGAATGGTCGAAATCCCTATAAATAGACAACATGTTGACATCGAAATGAATGCTGTCTTCATTGGGGTCGCACTGTTGCATCTTACTATTAAAAAGTAGTTCAACAGTGGAAGGAGGGGTCCAGGTTAATTAATACAATGGGTGACGGACATTATAGAGTTATGAAATTATTTACCTGGTCTTTCCTTTCATAGCGAGTGGAATCTGACTGCAAAATCTGCACAGACAGATGATTGTTGTCGTATTGCTTTTGTAGATCTGGACGTTTTCTCTGTTGGATTGTGGAGCTTGATATATCGAGCATATCAAGAACCGATATCGGACTTCAAAAATATGAAATAAGTGGGTTTTCCTGAGGTGAAGATGTGGCTGTCCGTCAGTCAGAAAGCTTGGTTCAAGGGCCATACATGTAGCTCGTAATTCACCTGATTCCAACAAAAAACGCATTTGAAGGTGAAAGCGCACGTAACTCGACACTGACGAACTTCTCTACCTCCAAATAACAAAGAGTTCTTTCTATTTCCTCAATTTTACAATATTTGTCCATTTTCGAATGATGCATGAGGGTACAATATACAGAGGATGGCTATTCTTACACTCAAACAAACGAGAGTCAATGTAGGACCAACAATGGAACACTGAAGAATGTAAATCGCAATGTACTTTTAACCGTCGCCAATGATGTACCAATACATACTGTTACATCGTTGGCAACATCAAATAGCAACAACTTGGTCCTACACAGATCGTTACATCACTGTAACACTCAGTAGTACACGAATGTGCCGCTATATATCGGTGTCATACTGTGGGGAAAACGCATGTGTACCAACAAACCCTGGGAGTCACGGGTGAAAGAACAGGAGATGAACTACTGGTGACCTGCATGTCTTCATATCCAATCATGAGACACAGACGTACAGACAATTTCAATAAACCACTACGCCAGATAACTAACGTTCAACCACACTGCACGAACATGTCATGAAACCAAACCGTATTGACAATAGTACTGGACAGTTGAAAAGCGAGAATCTCTTCTATCGATGTTCGGAAGTGGATCTTGAATGCTGTATCTCTCGACTCTATGGAAGGGTGCCGGTGAGAAGCAGATAGACGAACAAAGGGTAATTCAGTCAAGGGAATTACATAATCTTTCTGGTCTATTGGAATTCAATGTACAAACGCTGAAAACATTTTAACTAACCTTATTTATTACAAATGCTTGTGATTGCATTATATGAACTGAAATATGCGATGACTGACGACTAAAACTTACTCTGGTCTATATATAGTGCAGTTGTCTCATCTAGGTCTTAATATATAAGTATTCGAAGTATATCCCGTTAGGATTGATCAAGGTGATTTTTACAATGACGGAACTATTTGATGACTTTCATTTAGAGAAAGAGAGAGAATTAAGGTTTAACGTCGCATTAAGCAATATTTCAGCTATATAGCGACGATCAAACAAAATTCTAAATATTCAAGTCAACAATTCAGCAAACTAATGCGTTAAAACAGGTACAAACATTAAAATTTGTACAACAAACCAATCTCTCTCAAATAATCTAAAATACAATCTTCTTTTACTCGGCTAAAAAGATCTTCCAGCGTAACTGTTCGATAAAAAGTATCTCTTCTTAAAATCTATGCACTCTATGAGAATATGTTTCACCGTGAGATCTTCATGGCATGGGATACACCTTGATACCGGTTCTTTTTTTAGTAAATACCCGTGAGTTAATCGAGTATGGCCGATCCTACATCGTCTAATCATGGCCTGATCGAAACGGTAGGATGGTAGGATGAGTTGAATTTCCACTTTTAATCGCTTGAAGGCATGATAGCGAAACCGAGGATGAGACATGTGTTTTCCTTCTAGTAGACCCAATACCTTCTAAAGCCAACAATAGAGCTTTTGCCTCTGCAGTGAATATGGAACTTCACCTGGTAGATGGGCTTTCATTTAGACTTTCCATTATGTTTTACGTGAGTTGATTGGGTTATAAGTTAATTTTATTGATTGCGTTAGGATAGACTAATTATGTAGTCGTTTCCAACAGGGGGTCAAATGGCACATTACTAAGAATTGTTTGGCGTTCCGCACTTCGGTGTCGTCGAATATAGACATCCAGACTGATTTTAAACCTAAGTGCCAACTTTAAACCCATCGTTCCAAAGAATATAGTATTTTAATCAGCCTAAATAACCTTAGCGATATCGTAAACGGTGATTGTATGCTGGCTGTTGTTGGCATTGTTGGATGACTTTTGTCTATCGGAGACAGGAACACTCGCGTAATCATAATTACTTGTATTTTGAGGTCCGCAGCTGCTTATTGAGTTACCGGCTGTGAGATGGTGAAGTCGATTGTACGTCTCGTCGTTGACCACTCCTGGTTTAGAAGAGAATCGATGTAAATTGTCATAAGACGATGAATCTGCATAATTTGTTGTATTCCCATTAACAGATTTTTCATCATCGCCATCCTCCATAGCCACGTGATCATAATCGCCATGCTGAATAACCGGAAATTTCGCAGATTGTCCTTGGACATGATCGTATTCATCAGGTGAGGTTTGTCTCTCAGTAATCTTCATAGGTCTACCGTTTTTATTCACCTTGGTGTATAACACACTAATATTATCATCCTCCTCTTTGTGTGACAGGCCGCTGTGAAGGTTTCTCTCTGGTTGCGCTGTTGATTCGTTAAATTCAACGTTGACATATCCGGATTGTCCACTCCTGTCTTGTTGACTAACTGATAATTCCTCGACGGCTGGTACACGAATAGTATTATCCTTAGTTTCTCTGTTGACTCTAAAAATAGGAAATACGTAGTAAAGAAAAACATGATGAACATTTTCTGATTCTGATCTACATGCGCTAATTAGGTGGTCTTGTGAGTCTTGTACTCGATGCCATAATTGGATTTGCAATTTCGCGAAAGTATTTTAGTCAGCAAGTGGCAATTAATGGACAATAAATGACAAAGAGGGGTCTAACAATTTTCAGCTTCTATCCCAGTGAATGTAGAAGCGATGGAATATGAGTTTGATGAACATCTAGACAGGGAGTTCGTAAACAAACTAATTTCAGGTTTGTAATGTGGATTTGACACCGGTGTTCGCAACCTCCCTACAGTTAGTTAACTTTGCCGTAATAACCGATCTGCAGCCAGTCAGTCTGATGTAGCGGATACTGGCAGCCGAAATGGAAATTCACGGAACCACCATTTGATATATACAGAATTAACTTATTGTCGGTCGCAGAAGGCAATTATTATTCTGCATTTATTGGACGACTTTCTCAAGATTCAAGAAAGTAAAGGCGACGGAGAGAGGACTATGGCATTGTTAACTTTAATTTACGGCAAATTCAAGATTCTGTTGGTTATGCATACAACTGTGGGACCTACAACGTGTTTCACTTATTTGAGAGTAATTTTACACTCGCAAATATTTGAAGTATGTATGCTGACAGACAAAGTGCACAGAATCTTAGATTTCTTGGACGAAATTTTCAGTAAACGTACTTGTGCAAAGAGACGGCTTCTGCAATTACTAGGACATCTGAACTTGGCAACTAGATTCATTATTGTGGAATCTGGCAGATCTGTTGTCTCCTATTTGCCACAGCTTGTGCGTAGTGTTGCGGAATTGCATTACCATGTTACACTAAATCCTGAATTCCAAAGGGACATAAAAATGTGGTGCAATATTTCGTTGGAATCGAATTTTGATTGAATTGTCCATACGGATGAAACCCGATTACCTTCTTTTGTAGATAATAATGATGGCTACAATGATACCGACGACAACCAATCCTCCCAGTACTCCACCAACGATAATTCCTGTATCTGTAATAAGCAAATGTAACTGTGTATCTGATTATTCGGGGTGCGTTTATTCTCTGGTCGGGCTGTGGAAGATATTGGATAGATTCCACAATAGCCAGATTCGGAAAGGGTGTTATCTTCAGAATCGCACTAGAGGCGCCATGACACAAGAAACTTCCGGCAAGTACTAAAAGCCTTAGCAAAATTTTTAATTAATTAGTTAATGAATATTACCTATATGGAGTATTCAAAAGCTGTAAAATATATACTGATATTCCCCTTTATAAAACACTTTTGCAAACTATTCTACAATAGTTTTTCAATCTATTATTTAAAATAATTGCGGTAACCTTTAGAGAAAAACGAAACCGAGAGAATTAATTGCTCACCGGTAGCAGATTATATTTTCGACCTGAAAGCGCGACAGTGATTGTGGAGCGAACTAGCAAGGTGAATCCTATCTGGCCTGGGTTTTTTGGGACGTGTCCTGGCTTGGGTGGTGAGTGCCATATCCCCCCACCCCCTAAATATTTTTCTTATCCCTGAAGCTAGGGAGCGAAAATTTACAACACTACACCTTTGGGTCAAGCTCCACACGAGAATGTAAAAAAATCCGAGATGACCACTTTGATGACGTCAAAGGCATTTTTTGTCGATTGGCAACATGTCCGCCATTTTGAATTTGCTCACGATCCTCTGCTCGGGGGCTCTCACAGGACTGGTAGGGTTAAAGGGGAGATAATTCCCTTTCGGGATAGGGCTATTGTTGCCTATTTCCAGGTCTGAATTGTTGAGCAGTCATTCTAATTGTTTTTACATAACCATTATAATATTCTTTTTTTGTCATTGCAAAATAATATACGCGAAGCCTGCTTGCCTAATTTGCACAGAGACAGGTAGTAAAAGCAAACGTTGAAAAGGAGATGAAGTAGCCGGGAGGTATGCTTTTTAAAGAGGGACTCATCATTTTCTTCCAGGGCATCATAACAGCTTTCATGTTCTTTATTCGACATTATATACTCCATAGCGTGTTTAATCTCGGTTTGGATCAATCTGTACTCTCGAAACTACGAGCTAAGTCTTCTTTATACGAAGTGAGTTGTTTGATTAGCCCTAATCAACCACTGACAGATTAACATATGTTCCACTAGATAAATATAATGTATATTCTCCACTTTTCGAAAGCTTTACTCGATATTTTCGGGACTGATTTCCTAATTGCATTTGTCATAATATCGAAATACCCACACTCTTATTCACAAAACTTCAAAATCTTTTTTTCTCCAAATGCTATTAATGCTATACAATGACAAGAATGTAGAATTTTTAATTCATTTTTCGTGATGCTACGATTGAATGAAGGGGCTCTTATCTCCATTGTTTTGAAACTATAAGCTATATCGGTCAAGAAGATTGTTTCAATTTTCCAGAACAATTTGCTTATATCCAAGAAGGCCAAAAGGGTTTCTGACCACTCTGCGTTTTTTAGATAATATCGACTGAAGAAGCAGAAAGAGAATAAGCATCGATAAACATTATAAACCGCATAACGTCTTGTGGAGTCCAATGGCTATTCAATTGTTTGTCATGCAGCGGGGATGTATCGAGTTTCCAAGGCATGGTTCTCATCTCCATTTTTCTCCACGCGACCAATTTCCCACAGAGCACAATGTATTACGTGATACCGTGAAAGTCAGGATGGCATTATCGTAAAGCAATAAAGGTATCACATAATGTTAATTTGCACATACTGGGTTCCGCTTCATCTTCCGCCAAATACATCATTGAATTGTTCGGCTTAGGTATGGAACCCGTTACTGTGAAAGATATCGTGGCATCAACACCTTGATAGATATATTTCTCCTTTCAAACCTTTGCTGCCATGCTTGACGTTATATGAGTTGGAAACTATAATTGCCAAGATAAATTATTAAATACGAATTGGAGTCGTGTTCATAGATTGGCCTATTCAAAATGACACTGCGATTTCTTAAGCTTCCAAGGTTATTATAACCTTCTTAATAGTATATGAAAGGTTCAAAACGCTTAACTCTACCTTCACTGCTGTCTGATATGTTGGGCAATGCTGCTGGTACCGATTTAGAATTTTTGGTGGCTGAAGTTGAAGTCGCTGGACTTGTCTCTGTCAATTGATAACATGTTTGTTAGGAGTCCAAGCAATGAGCGTATACAATTGAATATACATGTAATGATAGATCTTGATGGGTTTTTTATCAAAGTCCATGAGATTGTGGAACATTCAAATAATTAGCTTAGCGGATATGGCGCTGTTTTGCGAAATACAATTTCTTTGTCCAGCTGTTCATGGGGCTTAAATGTATTGACGTCTTCGGCGTTCAGACCCATCTGTTTATATACAACCAATAGCGCTAACTGTTATTCGTAAGTTGAATCCATTAGAGAATTATCTTTGGGGACGACGGTTGAATACTGAATGTCGGATCTGACGACTATATGTTCTGATTACCAGAAATTCTGCAAAACATGCATTAAATGTTTGGTGAGTAATCGTGATACAGTTTGTCTGCAGGAGTTAAGCAATGTAGATATAGTAGCATAAATCCTCTGACAAATTTTGCCCATGAGCTCAACAAATTGACACTTACACATATATGTACATACATCCAACAACCATGACAAATCACTCTGGATGGTCCATTGTTTTAATATTTCTTCTAGGATTAGTAGTATTTAGTCATTAAATCCGGCCAGACAAACTTGAACGATATAAAACCGTTTTCTTGCTGCCTCTATTTTGTTCGTGAGAGATGTGTGACTACTTCAGATGCGATAGCTCACAAGGTTTCTCTTGCAGATTGTGGAAAGTATTAACTCAGTCGATAGAGATAGGTTACGTTGCCACAGTACTACATGATCAGGCGAATTGGACATGAAACATTCTCTTCAACATTTAAGATTAAATTCACACGTTATTTCTCCATCCATTCGGATAGATGGATTTATAGTATTCTTGTGGATAAAGAAATTCAAGCCTGTTAAACGATGCCAACTACTCGTTAGGCTACCAACTGACACAGCACAGGTACATGCATCAAAGAAAACAATGTGACATGTAATTTTACCTATAGTCGATGAGCGAGGTGGTGTATTTACTGACCTACTTGTTGATGTAACTCATCAAGTACCTGTGAATATGTAATTTCAGAAATATTAGCATAAAGATGCCAAACTATTGAAAATGAGTCAAGATGCTGTCAATTATTTTAGCTCAAAAATATTACCTTATCTGAAAATAAACAGAGAAGATCTTTTATTTAAAGTCAGTTTGATACAGGTAAAGCAATAAACGCAAGCTTGAATGGAGCTATTGTCTCCGACGATAGTGCAGAGTGTCAAGTTCAGGAATACAAGCGTCTAGTCCGTCGTCCATTAAAGAATATCCGCGTCCATAATCCAAAGACATATTCCATATCCATATAACAGTATTAGGGGTCGGCGTATTCGACTGAAATTTTTTGAATTCGACTGAAAAAACGGAAACTCGGTAGGTTATTTGTTGATAGCTCGCTTAATACTTGTTCGATTCTGACAATCTAAACTTTCCGGAGTAGCTGAAGAGATTCTCTTTTCAAAAATATATAGTTTGATGACAATTTTTTTTGAGATAGTGAGCAACTGAAAAAATCGTGTCGACTTCGCTGAAATTTTTTCTGGACCGACCGACATGCGGTTTTTCTTGTCCGGAAAATTATTGCGTGAACTGACTGAAATACTTTTAGGTTTCCGGAATGCTCTACTTTTATACGAATAAAATGATATAAAAATGTATGCATTTACCTTCTATCGTTTTCCGTAAAAGGGTTCGCTGAAAAAAAACGATTGAAAATCAAGACATTTTCAGCTGAATCGGCCGTAAAACGGATTACTCAAGCGAATTAAAAACTCGGATTTGAAGACGGACTTCAGAAGATTCCGAAAATCCGGAATAAGGATCGCGGGTAAGTTTATAGGAAGATTGGTTATGTCGGTAGGTCATAGGTGTCGAATTAAATTTTAAAAGCATAGTTTGCACAAAAAATATCCTATTTTTCAAATAAATGAATGTTTCTCATGTAATAACTTAATGTAAATGTTTGTCATGTAAATGTAAATGGAAATAGTATTTTTCGATGGTATAAATATAATTTTGAATTGATCATTAATTTTAAATACATATATTTGTATGCATGTACCTTCTTGTACCTGAAAAATGACCAGGAATATACATATTTTGTTCTCAGTAATTATTATAATTTATATGAACTAAAATGAATTCTATCATTGTGAGTTTTGTTCACTTACTGACTTTTTGATATCTCACAGCCCAGACTGGTGAACAGTTAATTAAGTTTTAATCCCATGAAATTAATCCCTAACCGCTAATCCGTTACCACACTTGCGACGTGTATCGGCCCCGACTGAGTTTACTCAGCCTAGTAAGTCCATATAACAGTATTAGCACCAAATTCAAAAAATACAATCATAGTATACATAAACATAGGCTAGTTTCCTGCAAGACAGAAGCGGTCAACAGTTTTCAATGATGCCGACAAGACATCATGATGTTCCAAAATATAAAATCCGTATCGCTGATCAGTATTTTTAATCGATAATAATCGTTCTAAAGTCGTTATCTAGAGAATGGTGTATCTCAGTCACGCTTTGATTGTGATTGTTCATATGATAACCATGAGAATCTTGAAGTACACGGGTTCATACGGCCCCTAGCCCCAGGTTAAGCGGAATTAGACACATTTACGAAACGTAACACCATAGATCTTGCACGCTACGTTTGTATTTTGTTATCAGCATGCGATATGTATCGCCAAATTTGAGAAACTTTGAGTGGAGGCGCTTGGAGGAATAGCACTGTTTTATAAGTTTCTGCAACAATGTTTTGTGACGTTGATTTACATCGTCACAATTAACACAGGATCTAGCAAATGCTACTAGGCGAGATATGTATACGCCATATGCAGGTCCCACTGGAATATTACTGTCCAGAAAGGGATAGTTTACGATGTCGAAATTGTAATCATCTACACATACATGTGCCGGTATACATAAACTATGCGAATAAAGATATAAACGTTACCCAGTAGAAATATATGCCAGTTCATTTTAAAACATTATCACTGATATTTAGCACCAATATAACGTCAACAATAACTCACACAAAGGTTATCTGGGTTTTAGCTGAATGAAGACATGAAAAAACTAATAAAATCTAAAGAAATTGGAGCGATATGCAAGAGGTGGAAAAAAATCGACGACATCTGGCGTCTTAAAAGCAACCATGTGACTCTATAAGAAAGCATTCCTTGGCACCTGACATTCTGACCCGATAATACGGTGGACTCTCGGACATAGCAAAAGTATCTTAGCCGCGCTTTTATTGCGGCTGTTCATGTGGAAACTTTGAAGTATTCACACGGCCCGTAGCATTGGCTTAAGCGGAATTGGATACGCTAGCACGTGAGATACACCCCCATGCATATGCATGAAATACACACATGCAAGCATTTCTCTCTCTCTCTCTCTCACTATTTCTCTCTCTCTCTTGATGGACTTTGGTGGTTTATGGGCCAGTCATCCAAACACAGTTTTATGGGGACCCTATGTTTTTAAGGTGATATACACATGTCTCATTGCCTGTTGCATCCCACAGCTCCTGGACATTTCAAAACATATTTCAGACGCAGAACTCTCTCCTTCGTTGTCAGTTTAAGGGCACTTAAAATTTCCCCGAGAGAGAGCGTTTATGGGCACTCTGATAAGAGAGAAATGTTTATGGGGTATAAAGAGAGATTTGTTTATGGGAACCCGAGTAAGAGAGAGGTATTTTGTGGGGACCTAGTATCTGAGAGAAATCTTTTATGGGGACCTGAGAGAAATATTTTGTGGGGAATTAGTATCTGAGATAAATATTTTGTGGGGACCTAGTATCTGACAAATATTTAGAAGATGCAGCAACCCCTCCGCCAGCGAATGTTAATTCCCTGTACCGGTATACAACAGATCCTTTGGCATATAGTATCAGAATGAAGATAAAGGTGGTAAAATATACCACCGAGGCTGTGGATTCTCCTTGCAGGGGATATTATTCCGTGTAAATGGTATGGTATGGTACCCAATTTTGGCACGAAACTATCTCGTTCATGCGAAGTTATCGCACAGAAACGAACAAGGCTAAATTTTCCAGTGCATAATTTCCCCTTTGCACTTCAGAGGATGTCGAAGAATGAACATTAATACCCGATAACGATGGACACATGGTAAAATTCTGCAGTTGCAGATGGTGTCAGCTGCAGACGGTAATACCTTATTCTGTATATGCATTACTGAGAAAATTTCGAATAACTGTGTACCTATGCATGGGAGGATTCACCTTAACTTCAAATGTTATGCGACCAGAGCATTTGCATTAACGTTTATAATTTCAGACATTAGATCAGAAATACAGACGAAGAAACATCTATTATACATGTAGTTATGTACTAATACGTATACAAGCAAGTATGTCAGATGTAGAGGAAGTTGACAGGAGTATTTTCTCTTTATTTCCAAGGAATAACATCACCATTATAATGCCCGGTTTAATCCAAAAAAGACTGACATGCATCCTCCTGACCAGTTCAAAGGTAGCAGGAATGCGTCTGTTTTGTCTGCCTCTGAGATAAGTTTTCGAACGAACAAAATCTCTACACATGCATGAACTATCCCGCTTGCTGGCTTATCAGATGAGCTTAGCATCGCTTGTTCCGTCATCAGTCATGAGACAGCCAGTCTCTCTTTGCCTTTCTCTGCTCGTTATAGCCGATACACTATACACCAGGATATGCATCTTTGGCAAGATCAAAGGAAATTCTGGCATTACGTTTAGTGTGACTCGTTAACTATCCCTTTCTGGACAGTAATATTCCAGCGGGACCTGCATATGGCGTATACATATCTCGCCTAGTAGCATTTGCTAGATCCTGTGTTGAATGTGAGGATTTTAATCAACGTCACAAAACTTTGTTGCAGAAACTTATAAAACAGGGCTATTCCATCAAGCGCCTCCACTTAAAGTTTCTCAAAGTTGGCGATACATATCGCATGCTGATAGCAAAATACGAACGTAGCGTGCAAGATCTATGGTGTTACGTTTCGTAATTTGTGTCCAATTCCGCTTAACCCGGGGCTAGGGGCCGTATGAACCCATGTACTTCCAGATCCTCACGGAGTTCATATGAACAGTCACAATCAAAGCGTGACTCAGATACATCATTCTCTAGATGACGACTTTATATCGTTTATTATATATTACGACTACTAATTAGCGATACGGATTTTATATTTTCGGAACATCATGATGTCATGTCGGCATCATTGAAAACTGTTGACCGCTTCTCCCTTGCAGGAAACTAGCCTATGTTTATGTATACTACGATTGTCCTGTTGAAGTTGGTGCTAATACTGTTACATAGAATAGGTTTTTGGATTATGGACGCGGATATTCTTTAATGGACGACGGCTGAATTATGAATGACGGACTAGATGCTTGTAATCATCTGGCTGCAGTGGTAAAAATTTACTTATGTCAGGATCGTTCACACTACATAAACTTCAGCATGGCAGAAATATAATCAATACAATCTTACATATTTAGACTGCATTAAGTACCGTTTTGATGGAAACTTCCTACTTTTCTTCATTTCTCAGCCGAAAACAGTAAACCATATTCTGTGTAAAACGAGCTATGAGCGAGACCGACAATAACATAAAGGAAATAACCCATCCGAGTTAGCACTCAGAGCTGTTGTTTTTAATTCTAAATGACTTATGCCAGGATGTCCCAGTGCCTCAGCATCAAAAGATGCCAGATTCAAAACTATTTGGTGGCACCCCAGCCTTGGAAAAAGCCATGTAAGGTGTCTTCCAGGGCAAAGTATCCTGTCAACCTGTTTTGATTGTGCAGAACACTGTTATGGGCCGGTTGTTATTTCTTGACAAAAAATGAAAAAAATCTCCCGTCAACTTCTTCATCATCTGACATACTTGCTTGTATACATATTAGTAGGTAGCTAATATACCTGTTTGTTTGCCTGTATACTAAACTACATCTCATGTCTCCAATCATAAACGTTAATGCGAAACAACATTAGTGTCTTACCATCGCAATCCATATGCGATAATGTTTATAAAGATGTCATGGCGAATTTTGTCAAGTGCAGATCTCTTGTGACCTACACCCACATATGATGCCAACTCCATCACAAAGGTGCTCTCACGACTGAAAATGCTCTAGTCGCATAACAGTGCCAATGACGTCTAGTTGTTAGGTTGTGCTGTTTTCTCTGTTATTTCGTGGAATGCATCCATGTACTATACTTATTCGTCTCCAGTGCGACCCTTCCCCGCGCTGTTGCAATAGTTGAACAGATTACCTTAATCGTCCGAGACTGTTTGTTATTATACCAGCTGAATAATTGCAGTTAGAAAAAAGCCACATTTAAGTTCAATATGCTGAAAAGTCATCATTGCAGTACCAGAATGGAGCAGCCAGCCAATCGATCTTGCCAGCAATTATTCATAAATCCAATATGTCCATAAGCGGATGTGGTTAAATATAAACGACAAATAACGATAACGACAGACTACCGGACATCATTGATTTGAATTACTTGTTGACTTGTTATAATTTATGTTGGGGTGAATAAGCAGCGCGACAAGACAAGTAGATCCTGAATTGCACGCGTATATAGATTTAGCGATTGGCTAATGAAGTGGACTATTTTCAGGGTCTACTGTAAGCTTTAAGGGAGGTGTTATGGCAGGATTCCACGGAGAAGCCTGAATGATATTTAGATTCAATACAGGAGTACGCTATGCAGAGTTTCGTGTTTAGCGTGAGTGATAGCTCACCTGCACGCAAACACGGGTCTTAATTCATGTCACGAGAGTGACTTTTAGCTCACGTAAACTGTCACATTTCATATTGTATTATATTGCAATCACTCGCCTGAAGTTAAATACGCTCTCTTATATATCTTTACGCGAGCTATTTTTAGCTCGCGCATTGATCCTAAACACGAAGCCCTGCTATGCATACATAACGTACTTCTAAATACTCCTAAATTCGAGGATCAGGCTCGAAATAGCCTATATGTACATGTGATAGCGACGTTCAAAGTGTAACCAGTGTATTTTAGTTCTCCTCGTTGTTAAAAAAGACTACAGAAAACTAAAACATATTGGGTGGACCAGAGCCAATTCAGGGATAGCGTTGGTAACTGGTAAGACAACTGGACAAAAGAAAGCCAATCGTTCACCCAGTGAATAAATACAGCTAGTTTTCGTCAAACAGCTGTCCTACGTGGTGCTCATGTGTACCCTCTGGAATGCGTTGTCCAATTTAACAGAAGCTTCAAACTGATCAATTTGAGAAGAGTCTTCCCATAAATACTAGACGAAGAGATGCGTTAACAGCAGCTGCAGCGGACAGTTCCGGGAATACATCTCCGTAGTGTTTGTATGAACAGTCGCAGTCAAAGCGTGACTGAGATTAGTCGTCTAGCAGATTAATATTTTCATTAGAACATTCAATTTCTTTTTAGTCACATCAATATCGTGACACACTTTTCGGATACGACAATGCAATGCACTATACTCTACGAACATTGAACTGAGATGGATTTGTTGAACAGAATATCTGTTGATACTGTTGGCATCATAGGAAACTTGACCGCTCCTATCTTTCTAGCAACTCCAATTTACGTTTTATCTATCGGTTATGTTAATTTATGTGCTAATATTATTTACGAAACAAGTCTATGGATTATGGACCTTTAGAAACTCTTCATGGACGGCGGCTGCCTAATGAATGACATATCTGGCGTATTTAGTCCACAATTTTTATACTTGTTTCACCTGGGCGATTGACTGTGCCCAGAGTGCTCCATACGTGAAATGGAG
>JAVTVY010042723.1:0-19257 GCA_036873755.1 Hanleya hanleyi | reverse complement strand
CTTGTTCAAAGAAAAAGTTTGATTTTGTTAACGCTCACAGTCTAAAGTGACATAAAACAGCGTCGACAGTAGCATTAATTTGGGATTTTGTCTGTTTTTGACTTATCGAATACATTTTAGGATGGATTTTGTTTAAATAGTCCAAAATGTGACACCTTGAACCAAAACGATTTTTGGTTAGTTAGGTGTCATATTTTGCATATATTAAAAACTCCATGCTATGATGTATAAGAAAATGCCAAAAATCAGACGGAAGCACAATTTCAAAAGTCAGTCTATGCTGTTTTACCTTACTTTTGTGTCTGATCTTTAACAATATCTAACTGATATATCTGAGGATATTCGATTATTAGTTGGTTCCTTGTTTTAGGATAATTCAGATAACTATACATCGAAATATTATTTTGATTATTTTTAGGTGTTATATTCTGGGTATATAAAAAACTTCATGCTTTTCTGTTCTATTCTCCCAGTGTCACAAAATTTAGTGACATTCGTTTATGTTATTCTGACATGTTTTCTTGTAATAATTGCAGTTCAAAGTCCACATTTAGTATAAACTACCATGTTTGGCCCAGGAGACACGCTAAAATAGCTAATAGGATCTATAAAACAAGTAAATATTGTCATTAAACACTATTTAAATGAAGTGCTAAAGTACTGTGCCATGTCATTTCACCTAAATTGTTGGTGAAAACTATTTCTTTGTTACACGGGCAAAAAATATAGGCCTACCGTAATGATCGAATAAATCTGCTGTAAATTTTACAGTAATTTAATGTAGATTTTGTGTAGTGAATTGCCCGTAATTTACTTTAACACGTAGTGACTATTGTTTACAGAAAATAACTGCAAAAATTAAAATAGTGTATTTCGCAATATTTAACAGCAAATTACTGGCAGCTTACCTGCACTAGAACTGTCTAGATTGCTGTAAAATTTAAGCAAAGGTTTGAAGTGTACATATACATGTTTCACTAATTTTATCAATTGATTGCTTATCCATCATTCTTGGATCAATGATATAGTAAAGGCGTTTGTTGAATCGAAGTCAATCCGATTTGCACCCGGCCAGGGGAGAACATGATGTTCATTCAGTGGTGATGATCCAGTTCAATTATCACAAATTGATGGATACATGTAAATGATCCAAAAATCAATCAAAAATGTTCACCGTGAATTTTTTATTGTTTCGTGACTGGGCCTTGAGCCGTCAAACAAACCTTTAATTGTGCCGGCCTTTATATTGAATCTGTTTACCAGCACAATCTTAGGCAGCTCATTAGCTCGAAAACATTCCGCTGAAGGAGTCTAATAAAATTTGTGTTGATTAATTGTTGTTGTTATATCATACATGCAGTGGGATTAATAAACATTCTCTACAATAACATGGATAACATTGAATAACATTGTTTTTTTTCCATCTCAAGTAATGATTAGTACATAAATTATATATATAAAATGCTTAGAATTCACACCCTTAGAAATCTCAAAATACTATTGGAAAATCTCTTTACTAATATGTAGAACACGCATAGCGGGTACAATAATCTGTCCGACTCCCGTTTACATAGAATTTATGAATATCATTAGGATGTTTATGAAATGTAATTTAGATATATATCGAACAATGCCACTAGGATGCCAGAATCACTTGAAAGTCGGTCATATACGTCAATAATCACAAATGGGGCAATATTTTAGATTTGACAACACAGAAAGTACGCGCAGATTATGGTCATTCTGTGCACTCAACAAGTCATGGGACACCAAACGTAGAAAAATGGCGGGCACTTCGACAAGTTCGATATCGAAAATGGTACCTCAAAATCCATAAATTTCTTGATTAATATTACATGACATGTACTGTTACATACTCCAAAACAAGGAAAAGTACCTGAAGAGTGGACCTTCCAAGTTTCATAGCCTAACTCGTCGTACAACAGACAGGAAGACAGAAACAACTCCAGCGCAGAACAACCGGCTCAGCTCAACTCTCAAGCTGAAATTCGTTCAACAGACGCAGTGGTTGAAATGAGCGCGCGCGATGATGCTGTTCCAAAGTACTCATGACAATTTTTTTTACAGATTTCCATATCTGAAGAAATAAATACTGGCCCCCTCGAATAAGGAACTGCGGACCGCGGTCTAACTTTATGAACGTAGTCTAAGGGGAGATAAGACCGGTAGTTCTCACGATTTGTCGCGCATGAATTATTGATAGGCTGATTCGAAATTTTTAAAATAAGTAAGGCACATGCAATGAGTGAACCGGTCGATGCAAGTGCAAAAGGTCAGCCAACTCTTTATTTTCCATCTAATTCATCGGAAAGCTTGATCCTCACAAGAGAATGTAAATAGGCTTGCACGAATATTCATATTTTCGCGGAGACTTAGAAAGAGAAAATTATCAACCGACTTTCCCATAAAGATATCCATCTAAAATGTTGTATTTATGGTATCGGAAATCATGTTTATGTATCGGAAATTATGGCATGATATAGGAAGTTTCTTCAGTGCATTTTAAAATTAAAATACGATGAACGCAATAATCTATGTAGATTCAAGTAGAGCTGACGTAGGCCCGACGTTCTGAATTATGGCTGCATATGTTGTCGGGCCGGCGCAAAGCCGATGTTGAAACTGGCAAACAGAAGTTTCGTTGGAGACCTGACTTAGGGTCGACGTAATGCCGATATTTTGAATTTGGCACGGAAATATGCGTTGCCGATGCGACACCGGGTTGACGTAAACCGATGTGTCACTGCCGACGCCAACGTATACATGTCGATGTGTCTCGATCTGTTGTCGGCGTCATGCCGACGTGTGCATGCTGTCTGGATTTTCCCTTTTGTATTCACTCTGACTCTAGCCGTTACATATAATGATGCGTGTGCCTCTAAGTCTACCGCTCGAAAAAAGTGATTGCCCCAAAAATTCTCTTTTCGCTGTAAACGATTCCTGAATGAATAATGAATTATAAACGCCAGTACAATTAATATCTTTGGCATCCGTGTCCATTCCAGGTATAGGTTTTATTTTTTTTTTCGGCAACTGTTTAGCGCGCGAAATGTATATCCGTTGTGGCGAGTACTATCAAATTTGTGCAGATTGTTCGCCTCTACAATTTCGGTCAAGGTATAGCTAATGTGTACATGTTTAAAGCATAAGAGAACATACAGCACATATAGAGAACGAGCACCAAGGGAGTTACATTTATAAGCATCAGAGAATGATACCCTTCGGTTTTAAGAGTGGAATTTGAAGATTTACAACAACAACAACAACAACAACAATTATCCTTTTTACAATACGTATTGAGGGATCGAACACTGCCAACCGCCTTATGCCTCAAACTTAAGAGAACAAACAACATTTGGGGGGTCTCGTGATTTTTTTTTATGCACCATCAGTGACTAATACCCATCGGTGGATTTACAGATAAGGAACAACAAGAAGGTTTGCCATTCTAGATTGAAGCAGACCTCAATTTTATCCCATCTCATGTTTCAGGGCGTTAACGAAGAGAATTATCATTAGCTTGCTCGAAAACATCGGCTGGAGTGGTCTGATTTACTTTCCATTGATTAATTCTGTTGTTAATGATATCATATCCTCGGACTCCTCTCAGCCCGAATGGGGTATCAGACCGAAACGTAACAGAAACAAAAGGAGCCTTAGTGACTTGTGGTCTTTCACTTACACAGGTTTTACACCCCCACCCAAATCCACCTCCACCTACCGACCATCGTCATACGTCACTACCGATATAGATTATTGAGATTAGACATGTATAGTAACTACATATGATAACGTTAATAACGATTCAAAACACGGTGTATATTCTAGACTCTATATTGATTTTACAAAAAGGTGTTATTTCAATAATATATACCCGTTCATAATAGTTTAAAACACGGTGTATATTTTAGACTCTATCGATTTTATAATCAGGGGTTATTTCAGTCAGTGTATGGCGACATTTGGTGTTGGTTGTTTATACTTCATATATTTATAGAACAATATCGATTTAGTTAGGGTATGGAATTATACAATACGATCGACATATAGTAAGAGTTGAAACGGTATACCATGAAATAAATCATTATTTAAGAGCGGTCGAACCGCTTGTGGAAATATATACGTCTAATATTATTCGATTTATATCTTACTTCGGAATGGTGAATTTACTGAAAAATACCACCAAATTTAAAGAATCGTCCGTAAGTATTACGATTTTATTACGTAGGCTATATCTTATGTTGTGCACTGGACTGCTATGTGGTGTTTTAATAGAAAAGCGCATGAAGACAGACACAAAAGTTATTTATGGTCAATGGCAAGCTGCTGAATGTTGGATCTAATTCTTAGTATTTAACTAATATGTGTATACTACGTAGAGCCACTGTGGTCGTATTTATATACTAGCAACATAGGGGGAAACAATGCGGAAGATGGCTAGCTACTGGCTGTCGAATCTGACGCTTATATGGCACCATCTAGTAGGTGTTGTCTCGTAGTATATGTGTGCCAAGTTTGGTGACTCAGTCATATTTATATACTCAGAACATAAGAAAAAACTATTTAACCCTGGCTAGCTACTGGCTGTCAAATCTGACGCATATATGGCACCATCATGTAGGCATTATCTCGTAGTAGTGTGTACCAAGTTTGGTGACCGTAAACCACTCGCAATGACAAAGCACTGGGAAAAACAATTTGGACGATGGCTAGCTACTGGCTGTCGAATCTGGCGCTTATGTCACGGAGGAGAAACAACTATCCCTACTTCCGGGATTTTGACGAAATTTGCCATGCTTGCGGGTAGAGCAACTTTATCTTCCGGGTAAAATGGCCGATTCTAACAGACGGAGGTCAATCTTCCGACAATTCAGACGAACCGTCTAAGTAAGTAGTAGATATAAAGCTACCAGTTGGTGATAGAGATTCTTATGAACCTATAGAGGCTAAGAACGAGCTGTATTGTTGTCTGGATGTTTCTCTATAGTCTTCACAAAATAGGCAGTCAATAGTGCAAGCGAACATTTGTCAAAACCACGCGACTTAATTGCACGCCAGTTTGTCTTCAATCTTCGGTTACATGACGGATCGTCCACTGTATAGCAGGGTAGACCCATTGGTGCTTGAATTATATGCTACCGAACGTTTTTTCGACGTACATTTCATTAATCCGCACTTTTCATGATATTATTCAGTCTTCCGGGTGCACTTACTCATGCTTCCGGGTAATACATTTGAAATATAATATACAAGGGAGTGCACTTTCTACCTAGAAAGTTAAAAGATTATACAAACCATAACCCTACCGGCCCTGGGGGCATTATGCCTCCCCCTACCAAACTTTGTACTCATCTCCGGAAAGACAAAAAACTGAGAGCTGAAACTCCGTGACTTTGCTTATCATACTGGGGTCTTTTGGAGCCTATTTGCATAATCAACTGAGCAGAGAATCATGGGTAAATCCGAAATAGTGGCAATGAACCAGAAAAGTGATATTTTCGTCTTATTTCCACAAAATTCTTGCTTTTCTGCATGGAAAAGTGAACAAAACTATTTTATTTCATATCAGATTATTATTTACTAATTTATCAGGCCGTTTGTACGAGGAAATCAAAAGAATAAAGAAATCTAAAAATCCGACCTGAAAATGGACAAAAAAATGCCTTTTTATAATGACAACACAGGTGAGATGGTGTTAGAAATTTGGATTTCTTTCACATTTCTTCTGAGGTTATGGGCAATATTAATGGATATTCATTCATGGGAAATAACAGTCGTCATTTCAGACGTTCAGTTACATATCAGAACGCCTTGGAAAAACACCTTCAAGCTTACGATGGAAACTTCAGGTTTGTTCTAAATAGTTCACGGTACTAGTTGATTGAATCAAGTGTTTAATTCATAGCACGTGCGATATATTACATAACGTAACTGTTCAAGTCGTTTTCCCACTTCACGCTGTAAACCGATGTGTGTCCGCTTTATTTCACAATCTGATTGAAACTGAAAGGATTGACGCCAAGACATTGTGACGTCACATGAACAACGTAACTTTAGCGACGTCCGATTTGATTACAATTTTTTCAATTATTATTTTATTTCTGATGTCACCTTTCAGCGTTTAGTTCCAGACGTTTAGGCTAGAGGGAAACGGCCAAGTCAAAAAGCGTTTTTTTAGACCCTAAATTAGGTCCTCGCGGACTTGTGCCCGGTTGAGTTGGCGGTTCATGGTAATCAGTTGCGAACCATTACAGTTTGTTAATCCCGCTCAAAAGATTTGATGCAGAAAAACGTAACAGGTCAATAGGAGAAGGTAGAAGGTTAAAACATATATAAAGACCCCCTACATCCGACCGTCGCCAGCCGATTGAAATGACGAGTGTTATTTCCCGTGAATGAATATCCATTAATATTGCCCATAACCTCACAGGACATGTGAAAGAAATCGTCGGTATTGCGAAAATAGCCCCACCGGCTGGCATAATTTGGGGTCTAAAAAATGTCTTGAACTTAATTTTGATTCAATCATCTAGTACCGTGAACCATTTAGAACAAACCTGAAGTTTCCACTGTGAGCTTGAAGGTGTTTTTCCAGGGTGTGATGGGAAGAGTACATCCTCAAACAAATTTTGCACTGGACTGGTCCTCTATGGGTACGCTGAACATGTCGATGGAGAACATCTTCTCGCACTGATTGCAAAGAATCGTCTTACCACTATGCATCCGGTGGTCAGCCGGTGGGGCTATTTTCGCAACACCGACGAGGTGGTGTTAGCAATTTGGATTTCTTTCACATGTCCTGTGAGGTTATGGGCAATATTAATGGATATTCATTCACGGGAGATAACACTCGCCATTTCAATCGGCTGACGACGGTCGGATGTGGGGGTCTTTATATATGCTTTAACCTTCTACCTTCTCCTATTGACCTGTTACGTTTTTCTGCATCAAACCTTTTGAGCAGGAAATATACATTTCCGCTTCCTGGATTACAAACTGTAATGGTTCGCAACTGACTACCATGAACCGCCAGCTCAATCGGGCACAAGTCCGCGAGGACCTAATTTAGGGTCTAAAAAAACGTTTGAACTTAATTTTTTACTTGGCCGTTTCTCTCTAGCCTAAACGTCTGGAACTAAACGCTGAAAGTCGACATCAGAAATAAAATAATAATTGAAAAAAATTGTAATCAAATCGGACGTCGCTAAAGTTACGTTGTTCATGTGACGTCACAATGTCTTGGCGTCAGTCCTTTCAGTTTCAATCAGACTGTGAAATAAAGCGGACACACATCAGTTTACAGCGTGAAGTGGGAAAACGACTTGAACATTTACGTTATGTAATATATCGCACGTGCTATGAATTAAACCCTTGATTCAATCACCTAGTACCGTGAACCATTTACAATAAACCTGAAGTTTCCATTGTGAGCTTGAAGGTGTTTTTCCAAGGCGTTCTGATATGTAACGACTGTTATTTCCCATGAATGAATATCCAGTAATATTGCCCATATAACCTCAGAAAAAATGTGAAAGAAATCCAAATTTCTAACACCAGCTCACCTGTGTTGTCATTATAAAAAAAGGACACTTTTTTGTACCATTTTCAGGTCGGATTTTTCGATTTCTTTATTCTTTTGATTTCCTCGTACAAACGGCCTAATAAATTAGTAAATAATAATCTGATATGAAATAAAATAGTTTTGTTCACTTTTCCATGCAGAAAAGCAAGAATTTTGTGAAAATAAGACGAAAATATCACTTTTCTGGTTCCCCACATGGCCGCAATATCGGATTTACCCATGATTCTCTGCTCAGCTGATTATGCAAATAGGCCCCAAAAGACCCCAGTATGATAAGCAAAGTCACGGAGTTTCAGCTCTCAGTTTTTTTGTCTTTCCGGAGATAGAGTACAAAGGTTGGTAGGGGAGGCATAATCCCCCCAGGTCCGGTAGGGTTATCGTTTGTATAATCTTTTAACTTTCTAGGTAGAAAGTGCACTCCCTTGTATATTATATTTCGAATGTATTACCCGGAAGCATGAATAATATCACCAAAAGTGCAGATTAATGAAATGTACGTCGAAAAAACGTTCGGTAGCATATAACTCAAGCACCAATGGGTCTACCCTGCTATACAGTGGACAATCCGTCATATAACCGAAGATTGACGACAAATTGGCGTGGAATTAACTCGCGTGGCTTTGACAAATGTTCGCTTGCACAATTGACTGGCTGTTTTGTGAAGATTATAGAAAAACATCCAGACAACAATACAGCTCGTTCTTAGCCTCTGTAGGTTCATAAGAATCTCTATCACCAACTGGTAGCTTTATGTCTGCTACATACTTAGACGGTTTGTCTGAATTGTCGGAAGATTGACCTCCGTCTGTTAGAATCGGCCATTTTACCCGGAAGATAAAGTTGCTCTACCTGTAAGCATGGCAAATTTCGTCAAAATCCCGGAAGTAGGGATAGTTGTTTCTCCTCCGTGTATGTGGTACCATTCTGTAGGTGTACATATGGAACAAGTTTGGTGGGTCCAAACCACTTGCAAGGGTGTCAACGGACGCTATCTGTGACAGGCTAGCTACTGAATGTCGAATCAGACGCTTATATGGTACCATCATGTAGGTATTGTCGCGTGGTATATGTTCACCCCAGACAAGTTTGGTGGCTCAGTCGTATTCATATACTCAGAACATAGGGGAAAGATAATTTGGGCGATAGCTAGCTACTGAATGTCGAATTTGACGCTTGCAAGGCATCACCGTGCAGGTGTAGTATATGTGTATCAAGCTTGGTGGCTCTAAACCACTTGGCAAGGGCGCCAACGTACGCATATTTCAGGCCGGTATAGACAACTTATTATGCCGATTGTACTGATATGAACTATAATTGGAAGATATAAATACAAAAATATATATAAACAAAAAGATTTCAGTGTTTCGTTGGCTAGCAAGGCGATTATATCACGATACTTCAATCCAACACTGAAGTACTCTTTTATCACAAGTCACGATAGTCACACATTATTCCTCCATAGAGCTGTAATGGTGAAAGATTATGTGGCTACATTTCATTGGTTGATTTAAAACAAGAAAATATTGTGAAAGAAAAAAACAAAATGTTCACCTTCCGACAGCACGGAAAAAGAAAGAAGAATAAATTGACAAAGAATTGTGGTTAAAGGAAAAAATGGGGGACTGCCGAAGGATTTTTTTTCACAGTTTTATAGTTTTCGACGACATTGTTCTCAGGTAAAATAATCAGTAGTTCAGATGTGACGTTTGAACTGATGACCAATGGCCGAATATTTCTCCTTCAAGCGACGAATAAAAGATCATTGTTGTGTTTTTATTTCAGTGGGACTAAATTGTCTGACATTATTGAGAGGACAATGGAAGACTCGTCAGTAAAACTGGAACCTCTTCATCAAGCGACAGGATCATTGATGCAAGACGATGGGATAACGTACCAGCATTCTGCAAATGTGTGTATGAAAGATGGAGATGTAATAGTGAAGACAGAACCAACAGCCCGATATGAGAATGGAGAACAACAAGGTTGTCTTGGGCATGATCCATGTGAACAAGTACCGGTAAGCCGCGAAACACAGTTGTCTATTGGATTAAAACCAGATCCACAAAAGTAGCTCCTCATTCTTGTCACTTATGTAGATCTGGCCTCAACACCCTCATATCCATGTTCTCAGAACTCACCAATTACAGTTCGCTCATACTATTCAGCTTGTATCACTGACGTTCCTACTCTCCTTGTTCCCCCGCTGATTCACATCGCCTAGTTCGCGCCTCTTGGCCGTAAGGGGGCGCTTTATCTGGTTACCCAACCACCGTGCCATAATAGCTCGGAGGTAACCAGATTGACAACCACGATTGGCTAACTACCTCAAGTGATCGAAATTACGCCACACTCACATTCTAAACAGACATGCCTCCATGACGTGATCACGACTCTCGCGTAATGAGGAAGCCATGCCACTATTTTGACAGCGACACCGCCTCTCACCGCATCTCTCAAAGGAACTTTTCCCCGGCTTTATTACCAGTCAACATTCAATTCAAAATCTGAAACAATTGAAAGTTGATTTTTACGTTACTAATGTAGGCAGCTTGATCTCTTTATATACCCATGACGATAAAGCCGGGTCTTATCAGTGGGATATTAACAACATTTACAGGGAATTATTTGTTTATTATTGAAGGTATCAATGAACAAATGTTTGCAATCAGTTGTCGAACCTTACTAAACAATGGAGAAAGTTATCCAAAAATCTGTTCACTCTTAACACAGAAATTAAAGTAATTAGAGCTGTTTTGCCGTCCGTTTATGTTAGTTTTACCGTTAACCGCACAGGAACGCTTGCAAAGGGAGACAACTCATATTGCTTTAATTCACAGTTGATTGTGAACAAATAGTTCACTAGTTTCTCGCGTTTTTCGACACAGTTATCACTCATTAGATGTCATATACGCTGGGTAATTTATTACTGTTATCGGTCTTGGCAGATTTAGCGCCGTCATTTGATGGAAACAGTTGAAGGTGACTGGCCGAAAGACCTCTCACTCACTGAAAGAAAAGGTGGCGGATGCCCGGACGTTGGTTGCCGTGATAAACAAAGCCGACCAAGACTCTTACGTAAGAGTGATATTCATTGGCCATCGGTGGTTGGCCTGTGCAGAGCACCCCCTTACGGCCGAGAGGCGCGAAATATGCGATTGAATCAGCGGGGGAACAAGGAGAGTAGGGACGTCAGTGATACAAGCTATTTATCAGCGTACCATTACAGATCTTCTCCATTTATGGATGGATGTATTTCTAAAACGTCAAGCTTAGGCCACAACTATGTAGGAAAGATAGGTTGACCTCGTGAACAGAGACATCTCCCTGAATTGATCGATATATCTAAATTATATTAATCTTAACAGAATATCATCGCGGTTTCCAGAGAATGAAACATTGATCCAATCAAGATAAAATCAAGATAAAATATTCGAGATGATTTTTACATATATCGTTCACTTGTTGTCCCCTTCCTACAAAGTGAGACGGACCAGATCTTGATCTGCCGAAGGCTCGGTCTTTAACATAGAACCCCGGTTCTTGTCCTCGGATCTTAAATCATCGACATGCAAGATAGGGAGTGTTATTTTCAGATCTGGTTTTAATTAGATGCGACAGCTTTTAGATACAGTTTTAAAGGCTCATGTTGGAGTTTGCTACAAATGTGGTTTAAATTCACAAACTATATGTGATTATGCAAAGAGATTTTCGAAGATATATTCAATAACTGTCCATATTGAAGTGGAAAGACGTGTTGATATAAAAATAAGGCTGATGTTTTCTATTTAATTTAGTCCTTTGTCAAGAAGTGTTCTGATGACGAGCAGTCACGTGTCGATGATTCCTTCTCTGGCAGACCTTTTCCTTTGGCCATGTACATGATAAACGTCAAGACAGCAGAGAAGACAAAACTGCTCAACGATTCTTTGAGATTTTGCAATCCAGAAACGGACAATAAAGGAAGAACGACACCTGAAAGAGTTCATACTTGTGGCAAGCCATGCAAATGTTCGCTCTGTCTAAATAGCTTTTCAGAGAATGAAGACCTAAGGAAACATCAGATAACACATACTGGTGAAAAGCCATACAAATGCTCCTTCTGCCCATATAGCTTTTCACAGAAAGGAAACCGCAAGGATCATGAAAGGACACATACTGGTGAAAAGCCATACAAATGCTCCTTGTGCCCATATAGCTGTTCACGGAAAGGAAACCTGAAGGTACATGAAAGGACACATACTGGTGAAAAGCCATACAAATGTTCACTTTGTCCATACAGCTGTTCACACAAAAGCCAACTGAAGGAACATGAAAGGACACACACTGGTGCGAAGCCATATAACTGTTTACTCTGTCCATATAGCTGTTCACAGAAACGGTTCCTTAGGCGACATGAAAGAACACATACTGGTGAAAAGCCATACAAATGCTCCTTCTGCCCATATAGCTTTTCACAGAAAGGATACCTCAAGGATCATGAAAGGACACATACTGGTGAAAAGCCATACAAATGCTCCTTGTGCCCATATAGCTGTTCACAGAAAGGAAGCCTGAAGGTACATGAAAGGACACATACTTTTGAAAAGCCATATAAATGTTTACTTTGTCCATATATCTCTTCACAGAAAGGAAACCTACAGGCACATGAAAGAACACACACCGGTGATAAGCCATACAAATGTTCACTTTGTCCATACAGCTGTTCACACAAAGGGCACCTAAAGAAACATAATAAGACACATACTGGTGAAAACCATAAACATGCTCCCGGTGCCCATGAGGCTGTTCAAAGATAAGAAGCCTACAGAAACACGAATTAACGCATAATAGTGAAAAGCTGTAGAAATTAGCCTTCCATAGTGCGCGTGTTTGGCTTGTTCGTGTTCATTTTAGTATGGATTATTTAACATATTCAATTCGTATTCATATTGGGACACCTTGAACGAGTAATAAATGTTTTCGTAGATGCCGTGACATTATAGTGAAAGACTATACATAAAAAATGCATTCTGAAATACACACGAAAATGCCAAAAACAGACGTGAAGTCCAATGTTCAATGTCCGACTTCATTTTAGACTGGGAGCGTATACAGTATAACAGTTGGGTGTTTTCTATATGCAACACAGCATTTTTTCAGTATCACAATCAAAGCCGCTAGAGGGGCCTTTACTATGTGAACGTCACTACTCCTTTGTTGTTTAGTACACAAGATAGTTTTGGTACATGTAGATCGAAAACATATTTCCTTATGCATCTTGCAATCGAATGCAGTTCCTCGTGCAATGAAAGAAGAAAGCTACATTGTTGACATGACATGGCAACACAAAACTATAAACACAATAACCCGTGAAATCAATAAACCGCGAACACACAACTGATGAATGCAAAACCCACGACCACACAATAACCCGTGACCACACAATAACTTTAGAATACACAATAACCTGTAAACACACAATAACCCGTTAACAAACAATAACCATTGAGTACAAGATAAACCCGTGAACACAATAACCTATTAACACACAGTAACTTGTGTACAGACAACTGTGAACACACACAATTACCCGTGAACACACAATAACTCGTGAACACAAAATCACCCATCAACTCACAAAACCCGTGAACACGCAATTACCCATAAACACGCAATTACCAGTGAAAACTAAATAGCCCTGAAAACAGGCGATAACTTGTGAAGACACAATAAGTCGTGAACACAATAACCCGTGAACACACAATAACTTATGAGCACGCAATAACTGGTGAACACAATAGCTCATTAACACAATAACCCGCGAACGCCCTCACCACTGAACAGGGAGGGGTTCAAACTCAGCTGGTGCATGTGTGAAAGTTTGCCAGTTTTATACTTGCCGACGGGCGATGGTTCTACGAGTACACTTACATCCTCCATCAACCAAAGTGGCTGCCACCATATGAGTGAAATAACTTTGAGGGAACCATATGAGTGAATAACATTGAACCACCCCCACTGCCCTTCATGTACACCCAATAACTCGTGAACACACAATAACCCGTGAACAGACAATCACTCGTCAAAACACTAACTCACAAACACAATAACCCGTGAACACACAATAACCCATCAACGAACAATGACGTTAACACACGACCAACCGTGAACACCCAATAACACGTTCACACACTATAAACCTTGAACACACAATAACCCGTCAACACACAATAACCCATGACCACGCAATAACCCATGAACCTTCAATAACCCGTGAACACACAATAACTCGTGAACACAATCACCCGTAAACACGGACACATGCTGAACCGACACAGGTTCGAGCCCCGCTGGTGCATGTGTGAAAAAAACTGAGTGTGACATTATACTCGACCCGGTAAACAACAAATGAACACACAATAACTGGCGAACACACGATAACCCGTGCTGCTAAAAAAGCTCGATGCTGGTGTGTGTACCTATGGAATGAATCTACACTGATTGTATTTGTTGCATGTTCAGTTCAGTTTACAGTGGAAGGCACAAGTATTACAAATTGCATTCTAAACGAACAATAACCGTACGCAGACCACACCGGCTTAACATCACTGTGAAAATGTTACATGGTACATGCAAAATATAGCTCATTTCTACGTTTACAATAGTATACTTTAATAAAACGACAAACCTTTATGACGTTTTTTTTTTAAGTACATTTAGCTTGTTACGAAATGACGGATTTGCTGAATCTTTCATAAAATTTACAGAGCAAAATAAAATGAATTCCATCTTCAATACTGTTACTATTACATGAATTACAGATTCGCTCTTCAACTTTCTCACCCCTGTACCAACTTCAACGCTGAGAGGCGGAACTTCACAGCGGAGCTGGCTACGGCAGAACGTTCGAATTTGGATAAATTATAAATCGGCTATTTCTCATTTTTATAGTCTTGCTTAAAGGTTACATAGGTTCTCAATGTTGGTTGATCTAAAATATAGATTGACCATCGATCAGTAGTCTTATTGTGCAAAATTATCTGCAAATGTCTGAGATTACATCTGACTATATGTGTTAGGTTGAAATATTCAGAGTTCTCTCCCCTACATGTATATGGCAGTTATCCTGTGGAGTTGTCTCCCATGTTTGAAACAGCTGCATTTAATTAAACTGTTGTGAAATAAAAACCATAAATTTCATACCTGTTTATTAACTCAAGAACGAAGGTTTACTTCATCACTTTCTTCATGAAAAATTATCCCAACTGAAAGGAATCGATTTGCAGGAAAACTGCTGTTTTCTTGTGATTGAATTCTAGTGTGGGATATGTGAGCTCTCGGCTCTTGCTTCAAGGTCAACTAGTTAACAAGAGTTGAGCTCATTTTAGTTTATCATTCAATAGAAGATGTGATACATGTTACATTCTCAGAAGCACAAAAATGTTAGACCTTTCTCTGTATTACTAGTTATCAATTGGAATCAAGGCTATTAAACAACCTTGAAATTTGGACTAATGTAATTCCAGATTTACGGGCGTATATTGAAGCCCCTTGAGCTCTTGTTCGTCTTCTCGTTCGAACCTTCTCGTTCAGTATTGCTCGCCACAACAGATCGAACGCTTGCCGATTTATGGCAAAGTGTGACCTGTCATAGATCGGAAACGCGGACTGCCCAATAACTGGTTAAACTGAAACCATGCCTATTACAGAGTGCGATATGATCTATGATATAACAACAACAATTAATTATTAAATTCCCCCGGTATTATTTGGGCACTTCGACAAGTTCGATATCGAAACTGGTACCTCAAAATCCATAAATTACTTGATTAATATTACATGACATGTACTGTTACATACTCCTAAACAAGGAAAAGTACACTGTAATTTTTTACTGTAGAAGTGCAGTAAGTTACTGCTTTCTTTCACAGTAACTTACTGCAAAACATAATAACAGTATAATACTGTAATACCAGTATAATACTGTAATACAGGCAGTAGTTTACTGTATTACATTGTATACAGTAAGTTACTGCATAATTTTTTTCAAAATACAGTATTTATTGGCATGAATATAAAATACAGTACACTTAACACATTTACTGTAAAATTGGCATAAGTTATTGCTCTATTTAATATAATTTACAGCATACAGAACAATATTTTATACGAAGAAAATTAAAGTAATTCGCCGTACTGATTCATATACATCTAGTTCGTGCATCGTTAACAGAAATACGTTTTGTATTGCTTTGATTGTGAAGTATAAGTACAGAGTATACTGCAAATTGATTGTTCATCAATTAATTTTTCTTTGTTTGTTTCTGGGGTTAGAATGCATGATCAACTTTAAGGCTCAATAACAACATGCGCCGATGTTAACTCGTACGCATTCAAAATATCTATTATAGTATATGAATTATATTGATCGCCACGTTGTTTTACAGGACGTTTGTAAAATTACAGAACTTCGTAATTTTGAAGAAAAAATCCAAAAAACGTCTCATTCCTGGTAGGCCTATATCCTCACAGAGTTCCCGATTTTAATTTTCTCATCATTCCCTACATGGAGTGTTATGCAAATATGCTCAAAATGACCCTAATATGATAAGTTACAAAGTCGCAAAGTTTCGGCTCAAAAGTTTTCTTCATTTCGAAGCACGAGAGATTCCCCCAAGGTCACACATGGTTAAGCCTATCTGGCCTGGGAGAAGCGGATCCCCTCCGACATCAGATTTCCTGGTTTAAATGGGCATTTTAACTTTATTTGAGCAGCACTAATTATTCCCTATTATATTTATAAGTTTTTGAGAGAAATAAAAAATCGAAAAACAGCAAAATTAAAAAATCGGCCGGCCAGAAAATAGGCGGGAATATGGCTTCCGGGAAGGTAAAACCACTTTGACATCATGTCGGCCATTATTTTAAAGTAAACTGTACAAGGGTTAATAATGCGACGATAATAACATCCACAATATAATACGAGTGGACGAACATATCCAAAATCATCATATCATATACATTAATTTAATAAAGTGCCATTTTGGTTCAAAGGGGCTTAACTCTTATCGGAGTTTAAGAAGTGCTTTTTTCCTGGCTGTTTTTCTTGTGTGATTTTGTAACCTGATAATGATGTCCATTTAAATGAGTAAAACTGAGTGACGTAAATATCTCGCTGATGTATCTAAAATCATGTATGTGGGTGTTGGGCTTATGATATAATATATGGGATAGTCGAACACTACTCCCGGCACCTTCATATATGTATATACAGTGGTAATACATTCCGTGTTCATTATAGTTTTCAGTTTATCTGCTTGACAACAGACAGTAACTTGTCATATTGTCAGGAAAACCATGATAAAAACGGAATATCCTTCCGTTCTGTTACTTCGTGGTTTTCTTTTTTTCAGAATTATCTGTTTGAAATCATATAACAAATTTACAGTAACAATATATTATTGCATTTTTACAGTAAGTTACTGGCACCTTTGCTGCCAGTAAGTTACTGTAATAATTACAGTAACATTCTACTGTAAATTTTACAGTAAGTTACTGGCACCTTTGCTGCCAGTAACTTACTGTAAAATTTACAATAGATTTTTTACAGTGTACCTGAAGAGTGAACCTCCCAAGTGTCATAGCCTAACTCGTCGTACAACAGACAGGAAGGCAGAAACAACTCCAGCGCAGAACAATCGACTCAGCTCAGCTCTCAAGCTGAAATTCGTTCAACAGACGCAACCTCCCCACAGCGCATGCTCCATTTCGCAGGCTCCATTACCATCCCTGCCACCAATAGCGGAAGTTGATCTTGACGACGTTGCTACGACGTATAGGGGAAACAAAGTTCAATCAAGTTTGAACTCAGCCGAACAACTCCTTTTGTGTTGCACATTTTCATATGCTCTGTCCAGATAAGCAGGGAAAATTATCTCCAGATAATTCTTTTCAACGCCAGGTCAACGGAAGTATTATGCAGACTTGAAAAGTAATCGAAATGCTCGGTATACATCTATTTTACAATATATGATGTCACTTCCGGCGATGTGCGCGAAGGCCCCGAATCCGGTCCAAAAATCTGACTGGTGGCTGGGGTGTTATTAGACCCCCAGCGAGGTGGTTGCAACAGACGCAGTGGTTGAAATGAGCGCGCGCGATGATGCTGTTTCAAAGTAGGCCTACTCATGATAAATTGATTTTTACAGATTTACATATCTGCAGAAATAAATACTGCCCCCCCCCCCCCCGAACAAGGAAATGCGGACCGCGGTCTAACTTTTTGAACGTAGTTTAAGGGGAGAAAATACCGGTAGTTCTCACGATTTGTCGCGCATGAATTATTGATAGGCTGATTCGAAATTTTTAAAATAAGTAAGTCACAAGCAATCAGTGAACCGGCCGATGCAAGTGCAAAAGGTCCGCCAACTCTTTATTTCCATCTAATTCATCGGAAAGCTTGATCCTCACAAGAGAATGTAAATAGGCTTGCACGAATATTCATATTTTCACGGAGACTTAGAAAGAGGAAGTTATCAACCGACTTTCCCATAAAGATACCCATCTAAAATGCTGCATTTATGGTATCGGAAATTATGTTTATGTATCGGAAATTATGGCATGATATTATGGAAGTTTCTTCAGTGCATTTTAAAACTAAAATACGATGAACGCAATAATCTATGTAGATTCAAGTGGAGCTGACGTAGGCCCGACGTTCTGAATTATGCCTGCACATGTTGTCGGGCCGGCGCAAAGCCGATGTTGAAACTGGCAAACAGAAGTTTCGTTGGAGACCTGACGTGGGGTCGACGTAATGCCGATGTTTTGAATTTGGCATGGAAATATGCGTTGCCGATGCGACGTCGGGTTGACGTAAACCGATGTGTCACTGCCGACGCCAACGTATGTCGATGTGTCTCGATTTGTTGTCGGCGTCATGCGGACGTGTGCATGCTGTCTGGGTTTCCCCTTTTGTATTCACCCTGACTCTAGCCGTTACATATAATGGGGCGTGTGCCCTCTAAGTCTACCGCTCGAAAAAGTGATTGCCCCAAAAATTCTCTTTTCGCTGTAAACGATTCTTGAATGAATAATGACAGATAAACGCCAGTACAATTAATATCTTTGGCATCCGTGTCCACTCCTGGTATAAGTTTTAATTTTCCTATCGGCAACTGTTTAGCGCGCGAAATGTATATCCGTTGCGGCGAGTACTATCTAATTTGTGCAGATTGTTCGCCTCTACAATTTCGGTCAAGGTATAGGTACATGTAATGTGTACATGTTTAAAGCATAAGAGAACAAGCAGCACATATAGAGAACGAGCACCAAGGGAGTTACATTTATAAGCATCAGAGAATGATACCCTTCGGTTTTGAGAGTGGAATTTAACAAGTGGATTTACAACAACAACAATTATCCTTTTTACAATACGTACCGTATCAGGGGTCGAGCACTGCCAACCGCCTTATGCCTCACGCTTAAGAGAACAAACAACATTTGGGAAATATAGCGCCTCGTGATTTTTTTTATGCAGCACCAGTGACTAATACCTATCGAGGGATTTACAGATAAGGAACAACAACAAGGTTTGTCATTTAGAATGAAGCAGACCTCAATTTTATCCCATCTCATGTTTCAGGGCGTTATCCAAGAGAATTATCATTATCTTG
>JAVTVY010042722.1:0-19167 GCA_036873755.1 Hanleya hanleyi | reverse complement strand
TAATGCAGGACAGATATGATACAATATAGGACAAACATTGTATAATACAAGACAGATATGGTGTAATACAGGACATATATGGTACACTACAGGACAGATACTGTATAATACAGTACAGACACGGGATAATACAGCACAGATATGGTATAATACCGCACATATTTGGTATAATGTAGGACAGATATGGTATAATACAGCACAGATATATAGTATAATGCATCTCAGATATGGTATATTAGAGGACAAACATTGTATAATACAGGACAGATATGGTATAATACAGGTCATATATGGTACAATACAGGCCAGATACTGTAAAATACAGCACAGATATGGTATAACACAGGACATATATGATACAATACAACACAGATATGGTATAATACAGGAGAGATATTGTATAATACATCACATATGGTATAATACAGCACAGATATGGTATAATAGAGGGCAAATATTGTATAATAATGCACAGATTTTATATAATACAGGACATATACTGTATAATACAGCACAGATTTTGTATAATACAGAACGTATATTGTAAAATAGAGGACAAACATAGTACCATACAGGATAGATTTGGTAAAATACAGAACGGATATTGTATAACACAGAGCAGATATGGTATAATACAGCACAGATATGGTATAATTCAAGACAGATATGGTATAAAACAGCACAGATTTGGTATAAAGCAGGCCAGATATTGTATAATAAAGCACAGATATGTTATAATTCAGGACAGATATGGTATAGTACATCACAGATTTGGTATAATGCAGGACAGATATGGTATAATACAGCACATATATATGGTATGATGCATGACAGATATGATACAATAGAAGACAAACATTGTATAATACAAGACATATGGTATAATACAGGACATATATGGCACAATACAGGACAGATACTGTATAATACAGTACAGACACGGGATAATACAGCACAGATATGGTATAATACCGCACATATTTGGTATACTGCAGGACAGATATGGTATAATACAGCACAGATATATGGTATAATGCATCTCAGATATGGTATATTAGAGGACAAACAGTGTATAATACAGGACAGATATGGTATAATACAGGTCATATATGGTACAATACAGGACATACTGTAAAATACAGCACAGATATGGTATAACACAGGACATATATGATACAATACAGCACAGATATAGTATAATGCAGCACAGATATTATATAATACATCACATATGGTATAATACAGCACAGATATGGTATAATAGAGGGCAAATATTGTATAATACAGAACATATATTGTAAAATACAGGACATATGGTACAATACAGTATAGATATGCTACAATACAGCACAGATTTGGTATAATAAAGGACAGATACTGTATATACAGGACAGATTTGGCATAATACAGGACATATATGGTATAATAGAGGACAAATATTGTACAATGCAGGACAGACTTGGTATAATACAGACAGATATTGTATAACACAGTACAGATATGGTATAATACAGCACAGATATGGTATAATTCAGGACAGATATGGTATAATACATCAGGGTCTACACCCCGAGAACTACAAAATGGCACCTTCTAGGACGCATTCGAACCGTGAATAGCCCATCTCGACCCCAAATACCTTCATGTACTGCCCCAAAATGGCCACTTTACTTACTACAACCAACTGCGCATGCGCAGATTGACGCGACTTGCACTTAAAAACACACCATTCTGACTCTAACCCACACAAGCTTCACGTTGACACCTTCCACGACCCATTCGGACCCACAGGGGTCCATCTCTACCCCAAACACACACCCACATACCCCCCAAAATGCCTGATTTCTCTACTACGACCAGACTGCGCATGCGCATATTGACGCGACATGCGTTTAGAAACACGCCATTCTGACTCTACCCCACACAAGCTTCACATGGATACCTCACACGACCCATTCGAACCGTGAATAGCCCATCTCTAACCCAAACACACACCCACATACCCCCAAAATGCCTGGTTTCTATACTACGGGCCAGGCTGCGCATGCGCAGACTATTGAATACGGACGAACCATTAGTGTAGTCAAGTGCTCCTCCACGAGAGCTTCAAAATAAGACCTCACTCGACCCCATTGGACCACCAGGGCCTCACCTAGACTCCACCCCGTATGGCCCTATACACCCATAGCCATGCAGTATAGGCCTATGGGCCAACCCAGGCCTTGGTGACTTTTTTCAAAAATTTCACCGATTCGCTCCGCAACACTTCCTATCATGTTCTACATGACGAGACGTGAAAAACGAGACCCCACAACCCTACCGCAAATGTATAGAAGTACGTTTCCCAGGGGGACAAACATTGAACCTATACCCCAGTATGGGAATATATATTTATATATATATGTCTATATGGGGCTATATCGTACTTTTTCAAAAATTTCACCGATTCGTGCCGGGACACCTCCTATCATGTTCTAAATGACGAGACGAGTAAAACGAGACCCCACAACCCTACCGCAAATGTATAGAAGTACGTTTCCCAGGGGGACAAACATTGATCCTATACCCCAGTATGGGCCTATATGGGGCTCGGTGACTTTTTTCAAATATTTCACCGATTCGTGCCGGGACACTTCCTATCATGTTCTAAAGGACGAGACTAAGAAAACGCGACCCCACAACCTATATCGCAAATGTCGAGAAGTAGGTTTCCCAGGGGGACAAACATTGATCCTATATCTCCCATACCCCATATAGGCATTTTCCCGTAATTTAGGATAAAGTCCGTGTTCCGTATTTTTTCAGGAAAAATTTTACATACACCCACCCTGGAACTAGGGGGAGATAACTCTATTGATAGGCAAGCCCCGTTAAGCCCGGCGACCTATATACCCCCCATACCCCATATAGGCATTTTCCCAGGTTTTTCGATAAAGTCCGTGTTCCGTATTTTTTTTTTTCAGGAAAAATTTTACATGCACCCACCCATGTTTGGATGCCCCTTCACATAGGCTTCACTTTGATACCTCATACAACTCCATCGACCCATTAGGGGCTCCCCTAGCTCCAAAACGTATAGCAGGACCCATACAAGGTCCAGTTTTCGACACTAGGTGACCACATCCCGACGAAATGGCCAGTTTTCGACACCGGATGTGCCGCCATCTTGAACATGCGTGCCGCCATCTTGGATATGGCCCATAATGCACCGGGTCAAAATACTGGCTTCTGATTGGCTGAGAGCTGTGTGACGGATTTGAAATACTCGCTTCTGATTGGACGAGAGCTCCGCATTGCGTCTGCGCATGCGCAGAATGATATTTCAACCCCACACCCAGCCCATAAGATGCCCCTTCACGAATGCTTCACTTTGATACCTCACTCGACCCATTGGACCATTAGGGGCTCCCCTAGCTCCAAAACGGCTATTTTCATACCCTTTGGCCACCGCGCATGCGCAGAATGCCGATATTTCAACCCCACACCCAGCCCATCTGATGCCCCTTCACGAATGCTTCACTTTGATACCTCACTCAACTCCATCGGCCCATTAGGGACTCCCCTAGCTCTCAACACGTCTATTTTAATACCCTTGGGCCACCGCGCATGCGCAGAATGCCGATATTTTAACCCCACACCCAGCCCATTAGATGCCCCTTCACGAATGCTTCACATGGATACCTCATATGACCCCATTGGACCATTAGGGGCTCCCCTAGCTCTCAAAACGTCTATTTCCATACCCTTGGGCCACCGCGCATGCGCAGAATGACGCTATGTCAACCCACTAGTACAGTCAGATGCCCCTTTACATAAGCTTCACTTTGATACCTCACTCGACCCCATCGGACCATTATTGGCTTCGCTAGCTCCAAAACGTCTATTTTCATACCCTTGGGCCACCGCGCATGCGCAGAATGCCGATAGTTCAACCCCACACCCAGTGCATTAGATGCCCCTTCACGAATGCTTCACATGGATACCTCATACGACCCCATCGGTCCATTAGGGGCTCCCCTAGCTCCAACACGGCTATTTCCATACACTTGGGCCACCGCGCATGCGCAGATTGACCCTAATTCAACCCCACACCCAGCCCATCAGATGCCCCTTCACGAATGCTTCACTTTGATACCTCACTCGACCCCATCGGACCATTAGTAGCTCCCCTAGCTCCAACACGGCTATTTTCATACCCTTCGGCCACCGCGCATGCGCAGAATGCCGATAGTTCAACCCCACACCCAGCCCATCAGATGCCCCTTCACCTAAGCTTCACTTTGATACCTCACTCGACCCCATCGGACCATTTTATCTAGGGACTACTTTTTCTCCGCGGAAGCTTTTTCCCGAGACCGAATCACCGCCAAAACCGCGACCAGACCGCATCACCGCGGATGAATACATCCTGAATACATCCCCTCCAACAATTGGAACTCTCCTGTGCTGGAGGTAGCTTTTGGTCCTTCTGCCGGAACTATACTGCACTTGACCTCTCCTCCTCAAATCCGCCCCAAATGACCTCTACATCCGGGTGAAAGTTGGCTCCATTTACGCAATGACTACTACTGACAGGCAATTGACGATTTTAAACCAATAAAATGGCATGAAATCAATTTCTCCTTATCAAACCTGCTTCTCTTCTTATGTGAATAGGTAGAAGCTTCTGATTTAAGACTTATCACATGGAAACCGGGTATTAAATCAGTCAGATCACCTCAATAGGTGTGCCGTCATCATTGTTGACGCTGACAAACTTTGACAGTGAGAGTTTCTTGTTCATCTAGAAAGAAATAACGCCGGATGGTAAGTAGAAACAAATGGTTATACATGCAAAATCTGCTGTTCCAGTTATTCTTGCGCAATTGAATACGCCAAAGAATACTTACTTTGCAGAACAAGCATTCTGCACATTCCCCATTTAAACTCCGTCAAGATATTTCTTGTTTCTATGATGATATTCAGCCGTTTATTCTCACAGGCGATTGTGATGGCCCATTTACATGCATGTACATACATATCCCGGGGTGTTCCATATGAAACTATTTTCCTTGATTCCCAAGGACGTTAGGAACCAATTAGCTTGTCATGTCCAGAAGTGAGACTCCCATGATTTGACCGTATGGGGTTGTCCCCTCTGGAAATCCAACAGTTGGTGACTAGCAGGTTCATCGATACAGAATGACCGCAAGCAATTTGGATACTGTTTCGGTCAGTTGGAGCTCCCACCTCATCTATCTGTGGCAATACCTAATCCTCAACACACTGTTTGTTTATGCCCACCATGTGTCAGGGGAAAACGCCTCCGTGGTTACGGAATCACGAAATAGAAGGGTTTATTTTTAATTTAAAGCGCCTGTTAATGAAAATATGCTGTGTCTTGCTTGGAATTCAGACTTCGCTGCCAAATATTAAATAATGTATAAATCTGCCTGAAATATTGCTGATTCAATAAATTCATTAGGACATGTCCGTGACGAAATCCACCGTAGTCTTCTGTCTTATTGATGTGTTCCCGAGAGATTACGGTAAGCGAATAGAAAACACACCATGCAAATATATGACCTACTAAAAAAATGTGGGATAATTTTTTTTTTTTTGCGAAAAAGGTATATGTTTTTATCGATGTCCGATTTTCCCTGGAATTCATGTAAAAAAAAAAGTTGTTTGTGTAGTACTAGTAGTAGGTAACGTTGTCAAACAACCTAATAAATTCTGTCCATTTTAAGTAGTCGTCTACTTTGGAGTTTGTCAAAAATCAGTAGCTAACTCTACATAAAATTTTTTTTTGCAGCGTGTCGAACAAACTGAACTCTACTAAATGGCTACCATTTCTCCGTGATATCGCTTGAAATAACTTTGTATTTCTCTCCATATAAAACTTCAGTACAGTTGTGTTTCATGTACCGGGTCTCAATTACATAGGTAGACGTCATAATGTATTCATGCTCACTGGCCCGAAGGTCACTGATGCCGTATAAAGTAATAACAGGCGGTCCTTGTTAGAGTCGCTTATATCCCATGCCCAGTGAAATTATCGAACGATAAGCCGCACACACCTATATGACCGTACTTGATATTGTTGACCTTTATGCTAGTGAACACGAATACATTATGATGTCTCCCTATGTAATTGAGGCCCGGTACATGAAACAACTGTACTGGAGTTTTATATGGAGAGAATTGCAAAGTTATTTCAAGCGTGATATATTATCGATATCATATGATGGTAGTTCAGTTTGTTCTACACGAGGCAAAAAAGACAATTTATGAATAGTTAACTATTGATTTTTGAGAAGCTCCAAAGTAGACGACTAATTAAAATGGACAAACTATAGATCCTCGGTGCAAAGGCCCATGAGTGGTTTCAAAATGGCGGTCATGTGAGATCCTCAGAAATTTACGCTCAGGAAGTTTTTCCCAATTTTATGCTCTTTTGTCTGGCTATACGGGCATAAAACTGATCGATATTGCCTAAACTAACGACTATTTATCACTCAATTTGTTTTATACTGGATAAGAATGTAGAAAAAAAATAATAAAAAATCTGCCGAGAAGACGAGATCCAAATTATTTGGTGGAGCTGTAGCATGATACATGAGCAGTGTGACTAACGTCACAGGACCTACGAAGTAGGGTAGGCATTAGGACTCCGACGCGAACTGAACTCTTGGAAATCCCCACCCCAGTTGAAATCCTGCCTATATTAAGATGGGCACCGCCCAAGTCAGAATCACCAGTGATTTTCATCAAAAGTAGGTCAGCTCAGAACTTGCTGGTAACAGTCCCCTAATGCAGCTTCATGCCAAAAATCGAGGTTCTAATGTCAACGGTTCTCCCTATTTTGCCGATGACACGATTCGGATGGACTGACTGACTCATTACCGGACAATTTGCAAATGAGAGCCTACGTCGTAAGAATAGTTTGAACCCTTCCGTTACCATCATGGTAACGAAAATATTGTCATGGTACTTGAGATGGCCCCAGTAGCTTTATTTTGATTGCATCTACGATTATTTCTTCGGTTAAACTAGGATTCAGTATACTAAACTACTAAATCATTGGGTCGAACGAGTGTTCTGGAATATCTGGCTCAGTACAAGATACATAAGATTCTATACAAACTGTTCAGACGATCGATATCCAAGTCTAGCCTCACCACCAGTAGTTGACATGGGTGCTTCGTGTGCCGCTCCTGAAAATCTCTTCGGGGTTGTCAATAAATCCAATCATTGTAGGAATGACTTCATTTAAATCCCTAAAACTGCATGAACATTTTTACTATACTTTATATTGTCGACATTCGGACCACAATAAGACATTTGAAAAAATAGAAATTAATTTGGGACTTTTATTAACATAAAAAATTACTCTTAATCCAATTGACGTCTTTGGGGCAAATCGATCAACCAATCGAGAAAAAAGTTTAATGAAATTTCTTTTCTCAAGAATAAAACGAACATTCGGTAGACCAGACTTATGTAATGTTAAGTTGATTCCAAGCAATTCTTGAAACTCTTCCGTTCCAATTTACTGATGACCGAGGTAACCCAATAGCACAACATGAATTCGATATACTTTTAATAAAAAGTCTCGTCTGTTCACACTGAAATGTTTACGAATAAGTGTACTATTTTTTATCATATTCGACTTTTTCTAGTCAAATGTTTTCACATAAAAGCGTATCTAATACCAATATTTAGTATGTATTCAGTTCGCTTATCTAATTTCATTTGTTCTATATGCATGCATGTGACTGATAAACAAGTTCACTTGTGAACGTTTCGTCTTGAATTCCAAGAATCCAGTGAGTTAATTGTAGATTATTGTAAGTTTTCCATACACATATGATATGTCAATACTGTTCAGAACAGGACCTCCGAAGGAAATTCGAGTAGATGTCGAGAAGATTGAATGATTCGACTGATGATGTGGGTCGGCAGCTACTAGTTCTATCTAATTCAAAACGCAAATCATCCGGCGTAAAGTATACAGCTATATGTCGTGAAATGATGGATTACATCGTGTAGTTTACGTCATTCACGGTATTGGTTTACGATAGATGAAAGCAACGTTCCGTAACCTTGTCAAAGTTAAACAGATCAATTGGACAAGGCTTGATTAATGGGTATATTTGAGACTGCATCATGTATGATCGAGCAACACTAAATCCTGTCATTTAATCAATCAGTACAAAGCAATGGAACTTTGAGCTGGTATATCAGGATGAGGTGCTGCAATAAAGACCTTAACGTGTAATCACTATATAAGTATACGTTTGTGAAATCAAACATTACTTTCTTCAATACTGATTTAATATCGATTTATGTCATACTATCAGTCAGCCGAAAAGAGGGGAAACAAACTAAAGGATTGTCGATAATGACCCCAGCGTGACTTTTATTGAAAATGTTTGACGGAAGGGGAGAGTGACACCGAACGAAAGAGGGGAAAATAATAATTCGTACTTGAACATAGATGGAAGTAAATTGTGAAGAATAATAATAACAGATTTAATGATATTAGATAGAAAATTGGAAAGGACTGAATCATTGAATAATATAGCAAAACACATAAAATCACAGAAAACAGCTGATCACAGGAAGGGGCTGAGAGCCACAACCGCCTGTATGTACGATAACATACACGATGCAGCATTATGTTCGTTTTGTGAACCCAAACATAACTTTCTTCAATGCTGCACACATAGCTGCTTCGAAGGCAACAAAACAGTCATCTGTCGTGAAATTCCATCGAAATATCATTTTGACTGAAAGTTTCATATTTAGATAAAAAAAAAAACCTTCCCTACACGCAAAGCCAAAAAATTACGAAAGCCCTAATTCCAAACGTCCGGTTTCACACCATTTTTTGACTGTAGGCGTGTTACAGCATTCAATACGAATCACAGCTTTGTACAACAAATGAAAAATTATTTTTTGGTTTTAAAAACGAAAGAGCTACAAGATGCGGTTAAACATCACATCACCTTTACACCTCGGAGAAGCTATTTCTAGAACAGTCGTCTTGCTACAGCTTCTCGAGTATTAACACACCACACCACCTTTGCGCCTCAAGTTACACCTTCCACAGGTGTTTATTTACACCACCTGAGAAAATTCACGCTCCAGGACGGTGTGTTTTTGAAAAATTACACCTATCAGCCGGTCGCTTTAGGAAGAGGGAAGAGATGTTATTTGAGAACGGTATTATATTATTCTGTTCGACCTCTGCCAAGTCTGACAGATTACTTTGGTGATTAAGGACGATGTTTCACCTCCACCTAATCCCGATGGGGTAGAATTCGAATACGGAATTGCACACTTCAAAGACAAGTTATATGGGGAGCTTTCAAGAGTGAGAGATTTCCCACAAACGGTTGGGCTGGAAGAAGAGCCAGTCTTGATTTTGATATTACCCTGTATCAAGCAAGTTGACGTTGCAGTGCTCAATTTCAACATGATGCTGGATGTGATCGTTTTTCAAGATGCTTGTCTCATGGAACTATACTTATAAATTTAGATATAGAGAAAAACATGAACTCTTTGGTAATCGATAATGAACACGTTGCGAGTATAAAGATATAAAGTTGATTCCATAGTTAACCGCGAAATACACCAATCCGTCATTTCGTGTCATCGACTCGATATTGTTGCTGCGGGGCATCTTTGTGCACCACGGCTTTCTACCGAATGAATATTTATCTGTTCGTAAATACGTCAAAATGTGAGATTGCAGCTTCCATGCTGTTGATAACTCTTCCTTATCAGCGCGGACGTCGATGAGGTGGGCAGGGATGTATAAGTACACACCCACGTGGTCATCTATGGTCATTTGTCGTATAAGCGCGGAAGTAGTGATACGGTTGGGCCGAATAACACTCACTGTGCAATTAAACAAGTCTTCCAATAATCGGTCTAAGATGTTCTCGGTCAAATTAACGCTATCATTTCCCACCGAGCTTCAGTGGACATCACTTATTTATCTTATTTACTTCCATTAATCACCTTGTTCCGTCCATTAAAAAGATCATCTTCTTCGGAAGATGCTTTTTGATAATCAGGATTAAATAATTAGGCTCGGGCTTTATGGCGAAAATGTCCCCAATTGCTGGTCCGCCCAGTTAATGTTTTAACGTATTGCATTTGATCTGCCTATTATCATGATTTTCCCATAAAGATAATATTTGTAGGCGTCGTATTGGTTTGTGTGTAAAATGGCTATGTGACAATGTTAGTGCTGGAGATGTGATATCATCATCGCGATACAGTAAATGAATTGACATTTGGAGCGTTTGTCCCTGGTAGAAATTTCTACTTAAAAAGTCGGGTTTAGTTCCACTGCTGACCTGACAGAGTATCTACTGATGTATCATTTCTTGCAACACAGCTTATCTCTATATTGAAAATGAATTAAAACAGAGCAGATGCGATCGTAACGTCGGTGAATAATATAAAGCAAACATATATAAGAGTATCGCAAATGAAGTTGAATCAACAAGCGATGTATCTATGAGCCTGAAAACGATGTACACAGCGCCATCTAACGTCGATGAAGCAAACTTTCCCGGTGATGATATACATGTAATAGATTCATGTGGATAGTATATAAAACTTGTTCTTGAACACTCATCGTCCATATTTGCCATTGAAAAAGCAGCGCATGCTCCCTCAGCAGAGCCCTGCATATCACCGTTGAACTATTTCCCTGTGATATCGCTTTTTCAGCATTCGTCGGCGTAAAAGCAGGTTAGTGTGTGTGGAAACATGCTCAAGATAACCACTGACTGATGGCAAAATTATGCAAATATAGGACATCAACCATATCAGCGGATCCCGTGTTGGTCGGAGAAACTGAGACTGATTTGATAACGGGGAACAAATGTCTCCAAATGTCTCTCAATTAATCCTGAAAATCAGCACATGATTGTAACCATCCTCCAAGATTCTAATCAATCCGTTCACGTTTAGCGATCGCAAACTCGCACAGTGGTGAGTCAGAATACAGGAAAACATAGTAAATCAACAGTTATTGGACCATATGTTTCTCAGACCATGAATCATGTCAGCTGCCTTTGGAAGAATTGAATCTCCTGAACGAGTTGTTCAATGAACCTTTACAGATTGGCTCGATTTTCTATCCACAAGCCAATGAAAATGTCGGATTTCTATTTGAAAATTGAAATTGACCAATTAAGTGCTTTAAAATTGGAAGGAATCCCATGATGCATTTTGTGTCTATAAAACCCTACTGGACTCAGCCAAAACCGGATGGAAACAGTGAGAATAGCCTGCACAGAAATCGTACTGATGTTCACAAGGTCGCTGTCTTGTATGCAGCGAAAACGCGCCAGAACGAGCGTGGTCACCATATAAATTAAGAGAACATTGTATCGCTGGAGGAATAACCTTGAAGGGTATTATCCACAAATGTAATTGTCAGCTTATTTGTTCCTCTCGGGCTCAGGATTTCAATTCATGCATATTTGCCATCCGTCTTGTCAGGTTATACCGAACTTCCAGACACATAAATAACCATCCGACATCGATCAGTGTTCAAGCTGCTTATCCAACGCATAAGAAAAAATGCAGTGCATCGATGGATCGAGGACATTAGGACACAAAATGTGCCAACTCCGCGTGTGTAATATGAATTCATTCTCTCAAAACAATTTTTTTTACTAATCCATGAAAATAATTCAAAGCTTTGAAAAAAAACACGTTCCTGTAACAGAAAGACAGGTATGTTCTGTTCCGGTCATATGACTTATTGTCAGTACGTCGGCATCGTTTTCCACCACCCTTTTAATGCTGCGTTTAATTGTGACATTCAAAGATATCGTTTCAAACGATATCAGGAAGTGGGTTCACCAGAGCCTGGACTAGCTAGTTAACACGCATTTTGCTGTAGGTCAGTGGGTCGGACACTCAATTCACATGGGAGAGGTCGGTAGTTCGAACTCCGATCTGGAACTCGGTCACAACAGCATTACTATTGGGTCATGGTGGGGAATTACGACATTGTGGTGGGTTCATGATCTACGGTGGCCCGTTAGGGCCATTGTCGTTTTCTTTTGATTTCCTATGTTTTTCTTCTATTTCCGAAGAAACCAACTTAATTTTCTAGATTTTCTTTGTATTTTCCAAGAAATCAACTGAATTTTCAGCGAATTCATAGCAATATTCTGCGAATTTTCCGTGTTCAACGACGTAAAAACAAAGACAAAATCGAAGAAAAACCTATGAAATTCTTGAAAAACACCAAATATAATTTCCTCCGCGGATATAATATTTCCTCCGCGGATATAATATTTCCTCCGCGGATATAATATTTCCTCCGCGGATATAATGATTTCCTCCGCGGATATAATATTTCCTCCGCGGATATAATATTTCCTCCGCGGATATAATCATTTCCTCCGCGGATATAATATTTCCTCCGCGGATATAATATTTCCTCCGCGGATATAATCATTTCCTCCGCGGATATAATATTTCCTCCGCGGATATAATCATTTCCTCCGCGGATATAATATTTCCTCCGCAGATATAATATTTCCTCCGCGGATATAATATTTCCTCCGCGGATATAACATTTCCTCCGCGGATATAATATTTCCTCCGCGGATATAATCATTTCCTCCGCGGATATAATATTTCCTCCGCGGATATAATATTTCCTCCGCGGATATAATCATTTCCTCCGCGGATATAATATTTCCTCCGCGGCTGATCATATATATTTCCTCCGCGGATATAATCATTTCCTCCGCGGATATAATATTTCCTCCGCGGATATAATATTTCCCCGCGGATATAATCATTTCCTCCGCGGATATAATATTTCCTCCGCGGATATAATATAATATTTCCTCCGCGGATATAATATTTCCTCCGCGGATATAATATTTCCTCCGCGGATATAATCATTCCTCCGCGGATATAATATTTCCTCCGCGGATATAATATTTCCTCCGCGGATATAATCATTTCCTCCGCGGATATAATATTTCTCCGCGGATATAATATATTCCTCCGCGGATATAATATTTCCTCCGCGGATATAATATTTCCTCCGCGGATATAATCATTTCCTCCGCGGATATAATATTTCCGCGGATATAATATTTCCTCCGCGGATATAATATTTATATATATATTTCCTCCGCGGATATAATCATTTCCTCCGCGGATATAATATTCCCTCCGCGGATATAATATTTCCTCCGCGGATATTCATTTCCTCCGCGGATATAATATTTCCTCCGCGGATATAATATTTCCTCCGCGGATATAATCATTTCCTCCGCGGATATAATATTTCCTCCGCGGATATAATATTTCCTCCGCGGATATAATCATTTCCTCCGCGGATATAATATTTCCTCCGCGGATATAATATTTCCTCCGCGGATATAATCATTTCCTCCGCGGATATAATATTTCCTCCGCGGATATAATCATTTCCTCCGCGGATATAATATTTCCTCCGCGGATATAATCATTTCCTCCGCGGATATAATATTTCCTCCGCGGATATAATATTTCCTCCGCGGATATAATCATTTCCTCCGCGGATATAATATTTCCTCCGCGGATATAATATTTCCTCCGCGGATATATTTCCTCCGCGGATATAATATTTCCTCCGCGGATATAATATTTCCTCCGCGGATATAATATTTCCTCCGCGGATATAATCATTTCCTCCGCGGATATAATATTTCCTCCGCGGATATAATATTTCCTCCGCGGATATAATCATTTCCTCCGCGGATATAATATTTCCTCCGCGGATATAATATTTCCTCCGCGGATATAATCATTTCCTCCGCGGATATAATCATTTCCTCCGCGGATATAATATTTCCTCCGCGGATATAATCATTTCCTCCGCGGATATAATATTTCCTCCGCGGATATAATATTTCTCCGCGGATATAATCATTTCCTCCGCGGATATAATATTTCCTCCGCGGATATAATATTTCCTCCGCGGATATAATATTTTCTCCGCGGATATAATTAATTTCCTCCGCGGAGGAAATTCACGTGACTTGAGTACTAGAAAGGCGGCAAATTCATTAGCATTTTTGAGGCTGAGGAGTGAGGCTGATGTGCAGGTGGCGTCACGATGGCGTCACTATGACGTCACATCCGGTGACATCCGGATCAAAGGTCACATCCGGTCACGTGACAACTGGATCACTTCCTGTGACGTCACGATGGCGTCATTATGACGTCACATCCGGTGACATCCGGGTCAAAGGTCACATCCGGTCACGTGGCATCCGGTAACATCCGGGTCACTTCCTGTGACGTCGCTTCCGGTCACCTGGCGGCCTAGCAAGAGTTATCTGCCCCTACCTAAGACCCCAGTGACTTCCAATGTTAATCTCATGCGGGTATGGGAAAGGGGGCTTGAAGATATCTTTGAACGCCACTATGAGATTCGCCCCCGTTTTCGTCCGGATGGGTACCACCCACGCATACTTCGATAGGATATCGATGCACGTCAAGATATACTGATTCCCATCGTTGTGTTTGGCAAAGGCGCTCATATCGACCAAATCCGCTTGCCACTGGGCATCTATTCCTCCCACGATGACCCGGTTCCGTAGAAAATGGCGACGGACAGATCGATGTAACTATTTTGGGAGTAGTTAATTACGAATCCGGGATGAAATTTTACATAAAGCGCGTTAAATTAGGATCTGTCTATTGACGCCTGGGTTAAATTGATTTTTAATGAATTTAATTATTTAATAATTAAGGTAAAATTTATTTTCAAAATCTGACCTCGGATTCGTGATCTGCGTTATCCATATTACTTCACGACGAAGTTTAGAGTAATTCGGAACAGTGGAATTGGGTGCTGCCCATTGAAGCCTGGGTTAAATTGATTTCTAATAAAATTAATTATTTAATAATTAAGATAAAATAGATTTTACAATCTGACCATTGCACACACAAATATGGGTCGCACCTCTATGGATAGCTGAGACAGTGAAGTTGTGCACAGAGGTATGGGTTTATGTTTTCCAACTCAAATCTCGCAAGCCAGGGTCAAAATGTAAATGTCATATCGGTGCACAAAGGGGAACCGATAATAGAATTAACAGCCTGATTGTTGCGGAGTGTCCTTGGTCACCCTTATTTTGTATCCAAGCGTGCGATACACCAAATGAAAGCCCATCGCTTAGTCTTTTATTTAATATTTTTTTTGATGTTCAACAATGTTGACCAGCAGAAGGCTGTCCATTTTTCTACATGGGGTATATTTAGCAATACAGTGACAAATTCTACATGTAACGCCGACCCCTAGCATGTTGTGACCGCGAGTTTGCGACACCCATTGCACACACAAATATGGGTCGCACCTCTATGGATAGCTGAGGAAATGTAGTTGTGCATAGAGGTACGGGTTTATGTTTTCCAATTAAAATCTCGCAAGCCAAGGTCAAAAGTTAATTTTTGAACTCATTTTGGTACTTTTTCGGTCGAAATTTTTTGGGTCACCGATTCCTTTCAAATTTGGTGAACTGATAGTACTCACCTAGCTGATTACGAATCTGCAATCAGAATTGACGTAGGTCTCTAAGTTCTTTTTAAAAGAATTTTTGAAATACTGAAAATTTGCCATCTACCTTGGGGCTGAAATGGTCTGAAAAATTCGACCTTCACCGATTGACCTCAAACTTCGCACTAAAGTATACTGGAGGTCGTAGGTCACGAATATGAGGTCAGATTTGACCTTGACCTTGATATTAAAATGGCGATTCGAAAATTTGGGTATGACTTTGACCTTGGCGCAAGGTAACAAGATATAGTCAGACGACCTTGACCTTTTGATATGTCATGACCCCATGACCTCTGCGTTGACCCATGACATCGAACTTGACCTTTGACCTTGGGTTTAAAAATGCGATGGTACAATTGGAATGCACTATCGCAAATTTTACCTTGAGGTCAGAGGTCAAGGTCAAGGTCATGGGTCAACTCAAAGGTCACGGGGTCATCACATATCAAAAGGTCAAGGTCATCCGACATTATCTTGTGACCTTGCGCTAAGGTCAAAGTCATACCCAAATTTTCAAATCGAGATTTTGATATGAAGGTCAAGGTCAAGGTCAAAACTGACCTCAGATTCGTGACCTCTGACCCCGATATAGGTTTAGGGCAAAGTTTGAGGTCAATCGGTGACAGCAAAAATTCTGACCAAAATTTCGCTAAGGGGTCACCCTTAGGTGTTTTGGAGGTCAAGTTTCAACCTTCACCGAATGACCTCAAATTATGTGTATATAGGTTTTCGAGGTCCCTGATCACGAATCCGAGGTCAAAATTTGGATTGGTTCGATACAAAAAAAAGTGTCCATTGAAGCCTAGGTTAAGTATTGAAATTTTCAAAAATCGGTAAAAAAAAAACTTAGGGCCCTAGATCGATTCCGACCGCAGTTTCGTTATCAGCTAGATTCATACTCTTACCACACCAAATTTGGAAGGAATCGGTGAAACAACATTTTCATCCTTGGGCTAAAATGGTCTGAAAAATTCGGCCTAGACCGATTGACCTCAAACTTCGCACTAAACTATACTGGAGGTCGTAGGTCACGAATATGAGGTCAGATTTGACCTTGACCTTGAGCTTCATATTAAAATCTCGATTAGAAAATTTGGGTAAGACTTTGACCTTAGCGCAAGGTCACAAGATATTGTTGGACGACCTTGAGCTTTTCATATGTGGCGACCCCGTGACCTCTGAGTTGACTAATGACCTTGACCTTGACCTCTGGCCTCAAGGTAAAATTTGCGATAATGCATTCCGATTGCACTATCGCATTTTTAAACCCAAGGTCAAAGGTCAAGTTCCATGTCATGGGTCAACTCAGAGGTCACGGGGTCGTTACATATGAAAAGGTCAAGGTCGTCCGACAATATCTTGTGACCTTGCGCTAAGGTCAAAGTCATACCCAAATTTTCGAATCGCCATTTTAATATGAAGCTCAAGGTCAAGGTCAAATCTGACCTCATATTCGTGACCTACGACCTCCAGTATAGTTTAGTGCGAAGTTTGAAGTCAATCGGTCAAGGCCGAATTTTTCAGACCATTTTTGCCCAAGGTATAAGGATGAAAATGTTGTTTCACCGATTCCTTCCAAATTTGGTGTGGTAAGAGGATGAATAAGCTGATAACGAAACTGCGGTCGGAATCGATCTAGGGCCCTAAGTTTTTTTTTTACCGATTTTTGAAAATTTCAATACTTAACCTAGGCTTCAATGGACACTTTTTCTTGTATCAAACCAATCCAAATTTTGACCTCGGATTCGTGATCAGGGACCTCGAAAACCTATATACACATAATTTGAGGTCATTCGGTGAAGGTTGAAACTTGACCTCCAAAACACCTAAGGGTGACCCCTTAGCGAAATTTTGGTCAGAATTTTTGCTGTCACCGATTGACCTCAAACTTTGCCCTAAACCTATATCGGGGTCAGAGGTCACGAATCTGAGGTCAGTTTTGACCTTGACCTTGACCTTCATATCAAAATCTCGATTTGAAAATTTGGGTATGACCTTGACCTTAGCGCAAGGTCACAAGATAATGTCGGATGACCTTGACCTTTTGATATGTGATGACCCCATGACCTTTGAGTTGACCCATGACCTTGACCTTGACCTCTGACCTTAAGGTAAAATTTGCGATAGTGCATTCCAATTGTACCATCGCATTTTTAAACCCAAGGTCAAAGGTCAAGTTCGATGTCATGGGTCAACGCAGAGGTCATGGGGTCATGACATATCAAAAGGTCAAGGTCGTCTGATTATATCTTGTTACCTTGCGCCAAGGTCAAAGTCATACCCAAATTTTCGAATCGCCATTTTAATATCAAGGTCAAGGTCAAGGTCAAATCTGACCTCATATTCGTGACCTACGACCTTCAGTATACTTTAGTGCGAAGTTTGAGGTCAATCGGTGAAGGTCGAATTTTTCAGACCATTTCAGCCCCGAGGTAGATGGCAAATTTTCAGTATTTCAAAAATTCTTTTAATTCTTTTAGAGACCTACGTCAATTCTGATTGCAGATTCGTAATCAGCTAGGTGAGTACTATCAGTTCACCAGGTGAGATCGGCTGGTTGCTGGCTGCAGAGGCTGTGAAACAAGCCCATGCCTCTATGCACAACTACATTTCCTCAGCTATCCATAGAGGTGCGACCCATATTTGTGCGTGCAATGGGTGTCGCAAACTCGCGGTCACAACATGCTAGGGGTCGGCGTTACATGTTGAATTTGTCACTGTATTGCTAAATATACCCCATGTCGAAAAATGGACAGCCTTCTGCTGGTCAACATTGTTGAACATCAAAAAAAATATTAAATAATAGACTAAGCGATGGGCTTTCATTTGGTGTATCGCACGCTTGGATACAAAATAAGGGTGACCAAGGACACTCCGCAACAATCAGGCTGTTAATTCTATTATCGGTTCCCCTTTGTGCACCGATATGACATTTACATTTTGACCCTGGCTTGCGAGATTTGAGTTGGAAAACATAAACCCATACCTCTGTGCACAACTTCACTGTCTCAGCTATCCATAGAGGTGCGACCCATATTTGTGTGTGCAATGGGTGTCGCAAACTCGCGGTCACAACATGCTAGGGGTCGGCGTTACATGTAGAATTTGCATGTAAAAAATCAATGTAACCCAGGCTTCAATGGACAGACCCAATTCCACTGTTCCGAATTACATTAAACTTCGTCCTAAAGTATTGTCGAGGCCGTAGATGACGAATCCGAGGTCAGATTGTAAAATCTATTTTATCTTAATTATTAAATAATTAATTTTATTAGAAATCAATTTAACCCAGGCTTCAATGGGCAGCACCCAATTCCACTGTTCCGAATTACTCTAAACTTCGTCATAAAGTAATATGGATAACGCAGATCACGAATCCGAGGTCAGATTTTGAAAATAAATTTTACCTTAATTATTAAATAATTAAATTCATTAAAAATCAATTTAACCCAGGCGTCAATAGACAGATCCTAATTTAACACTGGGGTCTTAGGTAGGGGCAGATAACTCTTGCTAGGCCGCCAGGTGACCGGAAGCGACGTCACAGGAAGTGACCCGGATGTTACCGGATGCCACGTGACCGGATG